>JANJGN010002017.1:0-80000 GCA_026770705.1 Isurus oxyrinchus
AGATCCCTCCGCACCGACCCTTCATTCTGAGGTTGACTCGGCGGCCGGTCTCCCCTTTAACCGGATTTTTTTTTTTTGGTTAAAAAAAATTCTTCCCGCTTCAAGGTCCCCTACGCTGTGCTCCATCGGCCAGGTTTGCTTTGCCCGCTCGCTCGACCTACGAATGTCCGTCCGCAAACCCCTTATGTCTTCTTCACCACATACCTTCCTGCCCATCTTAGCGTCGCCTGCAAATTGCGCTACCATGCCTCCCCCGCCCTCATCTGAGGCTTTGATGCGAATTGCAAAGGGTTGAGGGTCCCAGGACGGACGCCACATCCTGCCAGTCGGGGGTGGGGGTGGGGGACACACCCCATTTATGCATATTCAATTTCCTGTTAACCAGCCAATCGTTATCCATTCTGATATGTTACCCCCTTCCAACCACAGACCTTCCTTTCCTGTACTAACCTCCCATGTGGCCACCTTATCAAGTGCCTTCTGGAAATCCAAGTACAGCACGTCTACAGGTTCCCCTTTATCCACTGCGCATGTCACTCCTTCGAAAGAACCTCCCCCCCCCCCTCACAGGGAGGCGGCTCCCCATTGGGCCGGCCCGCCCGTCCAATCTCAGTCTTCCTCGTACTCCCCATTGCTGGAATGACGCCCCCCCCCCCCCCCCCCGCAACGCTGTTGGCCGTCCATCCCACCCCCACACGCGTCACAATGGCCTGTCACCACCCCCCCCCCCCCAACCCCACGCGTCACAATGGCCTGTTCTCCCCCCCCCACACGTCACAATGGCCTGTTCCGCCCCCCCACCCCACACGTCACAATGGCCTGTCCCTCCCCCCCCCCCCACGCGTCACAATGGCCTGTTCCACCCCCAACCCCACGCGTCACAATGGCCTGCTACCCGCACCCAGCCCCCCCCCAGCGCCCGCTAACGACGACGACAGCGCCTCCCCTCGCCATTGGTCGGCCGACTCGTGGCCCTCCCACGATTGGCTGGCGCGCCTGCTGTCAATCAGGCACGCGACGCTCCTGATTAGTCAGCGCGGCTGTCGATCAATCCCCCCCCCCCCCTCACCGGCCCCTACTGCTCCTTCTTCTCCGCCGCGGTGGTCGTCGTCGTCGCCGCCGCCTGGGCCCGCTGCGCCTGGTCCCGCTTCATCCGCGCCTCCAGCCGCTTGCCCTGGTAGTGCTTCACCCCGGCGAAGGCCAGGCACAGCAGCAATGTCTTGGCCGCCAGCAAGTAGAGCAAGAATGGCACGTTGTTCAGTACCTGCCAGTTCACCATCTTGCGGCTACCCTTCCCCACCCCCACGTGGGGACGAACCAATCAGAGGTAGGCCAGTGCCTCTGGGACCCGCCCCATGTGATTCCCTCCCCCAATCGGCTTTTCAGATGGCCGACGACGTCACAAAGGACATCGTCTCTCTCCCCCCACCCCACCCCGGTTTCTGATTGACGTCCGAATGTCCAATAGCCGGCGGGGCTGCCGTGTTCGATCCCCCAATCGCCTTCCGTGTTGGCCGCATGACGTCACAAAGGATTCTCTCCCCGCTCTTCGAGGCCTCCGACTGATGTGAGCTGCGACCAATCAGAGCCCGGACCGTCCGACACGGCAGGCGGGCCCAACAGCTAGGGCAGTCCGCCAATTCCGCTGGTCGACCCCTAACGTCACAAAGGGCTCACGGTGATTGATCCGCGCTTGGACCAATCAGAGCCCGACTCCGGCGTGACGAAAGGCGGCGGCTCTGAGCCAATGGGTTGCCGAGTCCTGGCCGGGGGACCCAATCAGGGAGCAGCGCTGGTAGAGGGCGGGCACACCATCCCTGGTTTTGAAGGGTGGGGGGTCAATTCAAAGGCCCTTTGACCTCTGAACTACGGCCAACTTGACATAGGTCCAGGGGCAAGCGAAGTGGGGTGTGGGGGAGCAGATGGCTAAGCCTATCGTACTAGGACGGTCATCCTACCTGGACTTTAACCTTTCACACCACAGTGGGGTCTGAAGAAGGTCAAGTTGACCATCCCGCAGTGACCCCTGCCATAACCCCAGTGACCCCTGCCTCCCCACAGACCTGTGCTGCCCTCCCCCCCCCACAACTGGACACCTGTCCATCTGGTGACCTCTGCTCCATTTTGTGACCATTGCCCTGCTTCCACGACCCCTGACTCCCTCGTGACTCCTGCCCCCCAGTGACCACTGTCTGCAGTTACCTCTGCTTCCTTAGTGACCCCACATGACCCCTGCCTCCCCCAGTGGCCCCCATCCCCCCAGTGACCCCTGCCTCCCACAGAGACCCCTACACCACCCCAACTGACCACTGCCTCCCACAGTGTCCCACCCCACAGTGACCACTGGCCCCTCCCCCCATGACCCCTGTCTCCCACATTGACCCCTGCCGCCCTCAATGACCTATCACTTCCCCCGTGACTGCTGCTACCTTAGAGAACCCTGCCTCCCACAGTGACCCCTGCCTCCCCCAGGACCCCTGCCCCACCCCACCCCACCCCCCCACCCCCCCCCCCCCCCCCCCCCCCACCCCAGTGACTCTTGCCTCCACAGTGACCCTCGCACTCCTCCAGTTAACCTTGGCTCCCCCAGTGACCCTTGCGCACCCATTGACCCCTGGCCCCTTATCCTATCCAACACCAATTCCACTGGCATTGGTGTAACAAGCAGTTAGGAAGGTAAATGGCATGTTGGCCTTTATCACGAGGGGGATTGGAGTATAAGAGCAAAGAAATCTTGCTGTAGTTTTACAGGATTTTTGGTGAGGTCACATCTGGAATACTGTGAGCAGTTTTAGTCTCCACGTTTAAGAAAGGATAGACTTGCACTGGGTGGGGGGGGGGGGCGCTGGTGCAGTGAAGGTTCACCAGATTGGTCCCTGGGATGAGGTGGGGGGGGGTCGGAAATTGGGCTTATATCCTCTGGAGTATAGAAGAATGAGAGACGATCTCATTGAAACCTACCAGACTCTGAAGGGGTTCGACAGGGGTGGACACTGAGAGATTGTTCCCGCTGGTCGGGAGGGAACCTAACCCACACAGTCTCAGGATAAGGGGCCTATCTGTAACAATTGGTGCAGAGGGATCTGGGTGTTCGAGTGCATGAGTCACAAAAAGCTAGTGTGCAGGTACAGCGAGTCATTAAGAAGGCTAATGGAATGCTATCCTTTATTACCAGAGGGATTGAATATAGACCCACAGATGTCTACAGCACGGAAAAAGGCCCTTCGGCCCATCGAGTCTGAGCTGGTCAAACGAGTACCTAACTATTCTAATCCCATTTGCCAGCACTAGGCCCATAGCCTTGTATGCCCATGGCATGGCAAGTGCACATCCAAATACTTCTTAAGTGTTAGGAGGGGTTCTGCCTCTACCACCCTTTCAGGCAGTGAGTCCCAGGTTCCCACCCCCCCTCACATCCACACATCCCCTCTAAGCCTCCTGTCCCCGACCTTAAATCTATGCCCCCTGGTTATTGATCCCTCCACCAAGGGGAATAGTTCCTTCCTCTCTACCCTATCTATGCCCCTCATAATTTTATACACCTCCATCATGTCCCCCCCCTCAATCTCCTCTGCTCCAGGGAAAATAACCCCAGTCTATCCAATCTCTCCTCATAGCTAAAACTCTCCAGCCCAGGCAAACATCCTGGTAAATCTCCTCTGCTCCCTCTCTAGTGCAATCACATCCTTCCTATCATGCGGATTCCAGAACTGCAAACACTACTCTAGCTGGGGCCTAACCAGCGTTTTATACAGTTCCAGCATGACCTCCCTGCTCCTATAGTCTATGCCTTGGCTAATAAAGGCAAGTGTCCCATATGCCTTCTTAATCATCTTATCTACCTGTCCCGCTACCTTAAGGGGCATGGACAGGGTGGATAGGGAGCAGCTGTTCCCTGTAGTTGAAGGGTCAGTCACGAGGGGGCATAAGTTCAAGGTGGGGGGCAGGAGGTTTAGGGGGGTGTAATTTTCACCCAGAGGGTGGTGAGGGTCTGGAATGCGCTGCCTGGGAGGGTGGTGGAGGCGGGTTAGCCTCACATCCTTTAAAAAGTACTTGGCACCCTCATAACATTCAAGGCTATGGGGCCAAGTGCTGGTCAATGGGGTCAGGGAGGTCGGTCAGGTGTGTCTCACGGTCGGTGCAGACTCGATGGGCCGAAGGGCCTCTCCTGCACTGTGTGTGATTCTGTCATTCTGTGATTCGGTGACATGCGCACCAAGGTCCCTCTGATCCTCGGTACTACTCTCCCAGGGTCCTACCATTCATCGTGTGTTCCCGTGCCTTGTTTGTCCTGCCCAAGCGCATCACCTCACACTTACCCGGATTAAATTCCATTTGCCACCGATCAGCCCCGTCTGACCAGCCCGTCTCTATCCTCCTGTAGTCTAAGGGCCTGTCCTCCTCACTATTTGCCACCACCCGCCAATTTTTCTGTCATCGGCAAACTTACTGATCAACTCTCCTACATTCAAGTGTAAATCGTGTGTATATACCACAAACAGCAAGGGACCCAACGCCGGTCCCTGTGGGACCCCCCACCGGAGACAGGCATCCAGGCAACCAAAACACCCCTCGACCATCACCCTCTGCTCCCTGCCAATTCTGGATCCAATTTGCCACGTTGCCTTGGATGCCCGCGGGCTCTTTACCTACGTTCTCAGTCTCCCGGGGTGGGGGGGTGGGGGGGTGGGGGGGAGGGGGGGTTGGGGGGGGGGGGGACCTTATCAAAAGCCTTGCTGAGGTCCAAGTAATCCACGTCAAATGCACGGCAGCCTGCAAGGAACCTCACCAGAACAAAATCAGTTTGAATGGCCTGTCCCCTGATTCGCTGGCGGACACCCAGACAATAATTTGTTCAATTCAAGTGAGTGCAGACCAAGCGATCAGACTCACTTTGGAGACTGGACCCCAGCTACGAAGGAGGTCTCCTCCGACTGTTTAACCTAATCACTTCAAACAATGGGCCTGGAATGGGTGGGGGGGGGGGGGTTCCCCCAGCTTGCTGTGACCCTACACTGGCTGGTTTCTGAACTGAGGTCATAGTGATAGCAAGCTCGTGTTTAAAATAGCTCTTTCTCCAGGGCCAGTTTCATGGTCAGATGGACCATGCATGAGTAACAGCGAGAAGGAGAACTTTGCACCAGTGCATCTAAACAGCCCGAGCCTCGAGCCCTTTCATTACAAACGATCAGAAATGTTCTCATTTTGATTTTATAACCGAACGCGTGCGGTATTTGTTGCCAGCTTTTAAAGGAAGCTCTTTCTCCCTCGCCCTCTCCTGAAGGAATAGGCTCTTTCTGAGGCAAAGGGTCCGAACCAGTATGGCAAGATTAAGGAGGCGACGTTTCGGGCGTACAGGGCGCTGGTGGGACTGCACCTCGAAGACTGCGTGCAGTTTTTGATCTCAGAGCTTAGAGCAAAGAAACTGCGGACGCTGGGGGAAATCCAAAACAAAAAACCGGAGCAGAAATACCTGGCCAGCCTCCGCAGGCCTGGCAGCATCGGCGGAGAAGAGCACAGCTGGCGTTTCGAGTCCTCATGTTGTGCCGAAGGGTCTTGAGGATTCGAAACCGTCAGGTGTGGTCTCCTGCGCCGACGCTGCCAGACCTGCGGAGTTTGGCCAGGTGTTTCTGTTTCCAGTCTGCAGTTTTAATCTGCCGATGTAAGGAAGGATGTAAATGGCCCTGGAGGCGGCTCAGGGGAGGTTTACGAGATCGACACCCGCAATGAGCGGGGTTGTCTTATCAGGGACGGCTGGACAGACTGGGCTTCTTGTTCCCACTGGAGTTTAGAAGAGTGAGGGGTGGTTTGATTGAAGAGGACAGGACCCTGAACGGCTTTGACAAGGGGGACGTAGAAAGGACGTTTCCTCTTGTGGGGTGAGTCCAGGTGTAGTGGGGGGAGGGGGGGGGGCACCGGTTTAAAATGAGGGGGTGGTCCTTAAGGGACAGAGATGGAGAGAAATGTTCCTCTCAGACGGCGGTGCGACTTTGGAACTCTCTGGCGTTGGAGGTGGAGCAGGGGGGGTGGTGGTTGACTGATTTTGAGGCGGAGGTGGATAATTCTTGTGGGGCCAGGGAGTGAAAGGTTAGCGGGGGTTGGATGGGAATCGACACACCAACAGATCAGCCCTGATCGCAATGAAGAGCGGTGCAGGCGTGAGGGTCTGTCCATGTCCGCTCTCATGCCCCTGTTCACGGCAGCCTCTGCTCAAGAGGGAGGGCGCTGAAAGAGTTGGGGGGGGGTGTGGGGGCGGTGGGGGGTGGAGGGGGAGACGTTGGAAGCTGGGGGTCGATAGCGATGTGGGCACGGAACATATGCGCAGGTCCGAAACGTTGTCTCTGGATCCCTCACTTGAAGGTACACCCACAGTGCTGTTAGGGAGGGAGTTCCAGGAATTAGACCCTGTGGTGTAGGTACATCCACAGTGCTGTTAGGGAGGGAGTTCCAGGATTGTGTCCCTGTGGTGTAGGTACACCCCCCAGTGCTGTTAGGGAGGGAGTTCCAGGATTGTGTCCCTGTGGTGTGGGTAACACCCACAGTGCTGTTAGGAAGGGAGATCCAGGATTTTGTCCCTGTGGTGTAGGTACACCCACAGTGCTGTAAGGGAGGGAGATCCAGGATTTTGTCCCTGTGGCGTAGGTACACCCACAGTGCTGTTAGGGAGGGAGTTCCAGGATTTTGTCCCTGTGGTGTAGGTACACCCACAGTGCTGTTAGGGAGGGAGATCCAGGATTTTGTCCCTGTGGTGTAGGTACACCCACAGTGCTGTTAGGGAGGGAGATCCAGGATTTTGTCCCCTGTGGTGTAGGTACACCCACAGTGCTGTTAGGGAGGGAGTTCCAGGAATTTGTCCCTGTAGTGTAGGTACACCCACAGCGCTGTTAGGGAGGGAGTTCCAGGATTTTGTCCCTGTGGTGTAGGTACACCCACAGTGCTGTTAGGGAGGGAGTTCCAGGATTTTGTCCCTGTGGTGTAGGTACACCCACAGTGCTGTTAGGGAGGGAGTTCCAGGATTTTGTCTATGTGGTGTAGGTACACCCACAGTGCTGTTAGGGAGGAGTTCCAGGATTTTGTCCGTGTGGCCTAAGTACACCCACAGTGCTGTTAGGGAGGGAGTTCCAGGATATTGTCCGTGTGGCCGAAGTACACCCACCAGTGATGTTAGGGAGGGAGTTCCAGGATTTTGTCCCTGTGGTGTAGGTACACCCACAGTGCTGTTAGGGAGGGAGTTCCAGGATTTTGTCCCTGCGGTGTAGGTACACCCACAGTGCTGTTAGGGAGGGAGTTCCAGGATTTTGTCCCTGTGGTGTAGGTACACCCACAGTGCTGTTAGGGAGGGAGATCCAGGGTTTTGTCCCTGTGGTGTAGGTACACCCACAGTGCTGTTAGGGAGGGAGTTCCAGGATTTTGTCCCTGTGGTGTAGGTACACCCACATTGCTGTTAGGGGAGGGAGTTCCAGGATTTTTGTCCATGTGGTGTAGGTACACCCACAGTGCTGTTAGGGAGCGAATTCCAGGATTTTGTCCCTGTGGTGTAGGTACACCCGCAGTGCTGTTAGGGAGGGAGATCCAGCGTTTTATCCCTGTGGTGTATGTACACCCACATTGCTGTTAGGGAGGAATTCCAGGATTTTGTCCCCGTAGTTTAGGTACACCCATATTGCTGTTAGGGAGGGAATTCCCGGAATTTTTCCCTGTAGTGTAGGTACACCCACAGTGCTGTTAGGGAGGAAGGTGCAGGATTTTGTCCGTGTGGCGTAGGTACACCCACAGTGCTGTTAGGGAGGGAGTTCCAGGATTTTGTCCCTGTGGTGTAGGTACACAAACAGTGCTGTTAGGGAGGGAGTTCCAGGAATCGGTCCCTGTGGTGTAGGTACACCCACAGTGCTGATAGGGAGGGAGTTCCAGGATTTTGTCCGTGTGGCGTAAGTATACCCACAGTGCTGTTAGGGAGGGAGTTCCAGGATTTTGTCCCTGTGGCGTAGGTACACACACAGTGCTGTTAGGGAGGGAGTTCCAGGAATCGGTCCCTGTGGTGTAGGTACACCCACAGTGCTGTTAGGGAGGGAGTTCCAGGATTTTGTCCCTGTGGTGTAGGTACACCCACAGTGCTGTTAGGGAGGGAATTCCCGGTTTTTTTCCCTGTAGCGTAGGTACACCCACAGTGCTGTTAGGGAGGGTGATGCAGGAAATTGTCCCTGTGGTGGAGGTACACCCACAGTGCTGTTAGGGAGGGACGTGCAGGATTTTGTCCCTGTGATGTTGGTACACCTACATTTCTGTTTGGGATTGAGATCCAGGATTTTGTCCGTGTGGTGTAGGTACACGCACAGTGCTGTTAGGGAGGGGAGTTCCAGGATTTTGTCCCTGTGGTGTAGGTACACCCACAGTGCTGTTAGGGTGGGAGTTCCAGGATTTTGTCCCTGTGGTGTAGGTACACCCACAGTGCTGTTAGGGAGGGAGGTGCAGGATTATGTCCCTGTGGTGTAGGTACACACACAGTGCTGTTAGGGAGGGAGTTCCTGGATTTTGTCCCTGTGGTGTAGGTACCCCCACAGTGCTGTTAGGGAGGGAGTTGCAGGATTTTGTCCCTGTGGTGTAGGTACACCCTCAGTGCTCTTGTGGAGGGAGTTCCAGGATTTTGTCCCTGTGGTGTAGGTACACCCACAGTGCTGTTAGGGAGGGAGTTCCAGGATTTTGTCCCTGTGGTGTAGGTACACCCACAGTGCTGTTAGGGAGGTAGTTCCAGGATTTTGTCGCTATGGTGTAGGTACACCCACTGTGCTGTTAGGGACTGAGTTCCAGGATTTTGTACATGTGGTGTAGGTACACCCTTAGTGATGTTAGGGAGGGAGTTCCAGGATTTTGTCCATGTGGTGTCGGTACACCCACAGTGCTGTTAGGGAGGGAGTTTCAGGAATTTGTCCCTGTGGTGCAGGTACACCCACGGTGTTATTGGGGAGGGAGTTCCAGGATTTTGTCCCTGTGGTGTAGGTACACCCACGGTGTTATTGGGGAGGTAGTTCCAGGATTTGTCCCTTTGGTGTAAGTACACCCACAGTGCTGTTAGGGAGGGAGTTCCAGGATTTCGTCCCTGTGGTGTAGGTACACCCACAGTGCTGTTAGGGAGGGAGTTCCAGGATTATGTCCCTGTGGTGTAGGTACACACACACTGCTGTTAGGGAGGGAGTTCCTGGATTTTGTCCCTGTAGTGTAGGTACCCCCCACAGTGCTGTTAGGGAGGGAGGTGCAGGATTTTGTCCCTGTGGTGTAGGTGCACCCACAGTGCTGTTAGGGATGGAGTTCCAGGATTTTGTTCCTGTGGTGTACGTACACCCACAGTGCTGTTAGGTTGGTAGATCCAAGATTTTGTCACTGTGGTGTAGGTACACCCTCAGTGCTGTTAGGGAGGGAGATGCAGGATTTTGTGCCTGTGGTGTAGGTACACCCTCTGTGCTGTTAGAGAGGGAGTTCCAGGATTTTGTCCCTGTGGTGTAGGTACACCCACAGTGCTGTTAGGGAGGGAGATCCAGGATTTTGTCCCTGTGGTGTAGGTACACCCACAGTGCTGGTAGGGAGGGAGTTCCAGAATTTTGTCCTTGTGGTGTAGGTACACCCACACTGCTGTTAGGGAGGGAGTTCCAGGATTTTGTCCCTGTGGTGTAGGTACACCCACAGTGCTGTAGGGGAGGAGTTCCAGGATTTTGTCCCTGTAGTGTAGGTACACCCACAGTGCTGTTTGAGAGGGAGTTCCAGGATTTTGTCTGTGTGGCATAGGTTCACCCACAGTACTGTTAGGGAGTGAGTTCCAGGATTTTGTCCGTGTGGCGTAGGTAAACCCATAGTGCTGTTAGGGAGGGAGTTCCAGGATTTTTTCCTTGTGGTGTAGGTACACCCTCAGTGCTGTTATGGAGGGAGTTCCAGGATTTTGTCCGGTGTGGCGTAAGGACACCCACAGTGCTGTTAGGGAGGGAGTCCCAGGATTTTGTCCGTGTGGCGCAGGTACACCCTCAGTGATGTTAGGGAGTGAGTTCCAGGATTTTGTCCCTGTGGTGTAGGTACACCCACAGTGCTGTTAGGGAGGGAGTTCCAGGATTTGGTCCCGGTGGTGTAGGTACACCCACATTGCTGTTAGAGAGGGAGTTCCAGGATTTTGTCCCTGTGGTGTAGGTACACCCACAGTGCTGTTAGGGTGGGAGTTCCAGGATTGTGTCCCTGTGGTGTAGGTACTCCCACAGTGCTGTTAGGGAGGGCGTTCCAGGATTTTGTCCCTATGGTGTAGCTCCACCCTCAGTGCTATTGTGGAGGGTGTCCCAGGATTTTGTACATGTGGTGTAGGTACACCCTCTGTGCTGTTAGGGAGGGAGTTTCAGGATTTTGTCCCTTTGGTGCATGTATACCCACGGTGTTATTGGGGTGGAGTTCCAGGATTTTGTCTCTGTGGTGTAGGTACACCCACGGTGTTATTGGGGAGGGAGTTCCAGGATTTTGTCCCTGTGGTGTTGGTACACCCACGGTGTTATTGGGGAGGTAGTTCCAGGATTTTGTCCCTTTGGTGTAAGTACCCCCACAGTGCTGTTAGGGAGGGATTTCCAGGATTTCGTCCCTGTGGTGTAGGTACACCCTCAGTGCTGTTAGGGAGGGAGATCCAGGATTTTGTCCCTGTGGTGTAGGTACACCCTCTGTGCTGTTAGAGAGGGAGTTCCAGGATTTTGTCCCTGTGGTGTCGGTACACCCACAGTGCTGTTAGGGAGGGAGTTCCAGGTTTTCGTCCCTGTGGTGTAGGTACACCCACAGTGCTGGTAGGGAGGGAGTTCCAGGATTTTGTCCTTGTGGTGTAGGTACACCCACAGTGCTGTTAGGGAGGGAGTTCCAGGATTTTGTCCCTGTGGTGTAGGTACACCCACAGTGCTGTAGGGGAGGGAGTTCCAGGATTTTGTCCCTGTAGTGTTGGTACACCCACAGTGCTGTCAGGGAGGGAGTTCCAGGATTTGTCCCTGTACTGTAGGTACACCCACAGTGCTGTTTGAGAGGGAGTTCCAGGAATTTTGTCCGTGTGGCGTAGGTACACCCAAAGTGCTGTTAGGGAGGCAGTTCCAGGATTTTGTCCGTGTGGCGTTGGTACACCCACAGTGCTGTTAGGGAGTGAGTTCCAGGATTTTGTCCGTGTGGCGTAGATAAACCCACAGTGCTGTTCGGGAGGGAGTTCCAGGATTTTGTCCCTGTGGTGTAGGTACACCCTCAGTGCTGTTAGGGAGGGAGTTCCAGGATTTTGTCCATGTGGCGTAAGGACACCCACCGTGCTGTTAGGGACTGAGATCCTGGATTTTGTACATGAGGTGTAGGTACACCCACCGTGTTATTGGGGAGGGAGTTCCAGGATTTTGTCACTGTGGTGTAGGTACACCCACAGTGCTGTTAGGGAGGGACGTGCAGGATTTTGTCCCTGTGATGTTGGTACACCTACATTTCTGTTTGGGATTGAGTTCCAGGATTTTGTCCGTGTGGTGTAGGTACACCCACAGTGCTGTTAGGGAGGGAGTTCCAGGATTTTGTCCCTGTGGTGTAGGTACACCCACAGTGCTGTTAGGGTGGGAGTTCCAGGATTTTGTCCCTGTGGTGTAGGTACACCAACAGTGCTGTTAGGGAGGGAGGTGCAGGATTATGTCCCTGTGGTGTAGGTACACACACAGTGCTGTTAGGGAGAGAGTTCCTGGATTTTGTCCCTGTGGTGTAGGTACCCGCACAGTGCTGTTAGGGAGGGAGTTGCAGGATTTTGTCCCTGTGGTGTAGGTACACCCTCAGTGCTCTTGTGGAGGGAGTTCCAGGATTTTGTCCCTGTGGTGTAGGTACACCCACAGTGCTGTTAGGGAGGGAGTTCCAGGATTTTGTCCCTGTGGTGTAGGTACACCCACAGTGCTGTTAGGGAGGTAGTTCCAGGATTTTGTCGCTATGGTGTAGGTACACCCACTGTGCTGTTAGGGATTGAGTTCCAGGATTTTGTACATGTGGTGTAGGTACACCCTTAGTGATGTTAGGGAGGGAGTTCCAGGATTTTGTCCATGTGGTGTCGGTACACCCACAGTGCTGTTAGGGAGGGAGTTTCAGGAATTTGTCCCTGTGGTGCAGGTACACCCACGGTGTTATTGGGGAGGTAGTTCCAGGATTTTGTCCTGTGGTGTAGGTACACCCACGGTGTTATTGGGGAGGTAGTTCCAGGATTTGTCCCTTTGGTGTAAGTACACCCACAGTGCTGTTAGGGAGGGAGTTCCAGGATTTTGTCCCTGAGGTGTAGGTACATCCACAGTGCTGTTAGGGAGGGAGTTCCAGGATTTCGTCCCTGTGGTGTAGGTACACCCACAGTGCTGTTAGGGAGCGAGTTCCAGGATTATGTCCCTGTGGTGTAGGTACACACACAGTGCTGTTAGGGAGGGATTTCCTGGATTTTGTCCCTTTAGTGTAGGTACCCCCACAGTGCTGTTAGGGAGGGAGGTGCAGGATTTTGTCCCTGTGGTGTAGGTGCACCCACAGTGCTGTTAGGGATGGAGTTCCAGGATTTTGTTCCTGTGGTGTACGTACACCCACAGTGCTGTTAGGTTGGTAGATCCAAGATTTTGTCACTGTGGTGTAGGTACACCCTCAGTGCTGTTAGGGAGGGAGATGCAGGATTTTGTGCCTGTGGTGTAGGTACACCCTCTGTGCTGTTAGAGAGGGAGTTCCAGGATTTTGTCCCTGTGGTGTAGGTACACCCACAGTGCTGTAGGGGAGGGAGTTCCAGGATTTTGTCCCTGTAGTGTTGGTACACCCACAGTGCTGTCAGGGAGGGAGTTCCAGGATTTGTCCCTGTAGTGTAGGTACACCCACAGTGCTGTTTGAGAGGGAGTTCCAGGAATTTTGTCCGTGTGGCGTAGGTTCACCCAAAGTGCTGTTAGGGAGGCAGTTCCAGGATTTTGTCCGTGTGGCGTTGGTACACCCACAGTGCTGTTAGGGAGTGAGTTCCAGGATTTTGTCCGTGTGGCGTAGATAAACCCACAGTGCTGTTCGGGAGGGAGTTCCAGGATTTTGTCCCTGTGGTGTAGGTACACCCTCAGTGCTGTTAGGGAGGGAGTTCCAGGATTTTGTCCATGTGGCGTAAGGACACCCACCGTGCTGTTAGGGACTGAGATCCTGGATTTTGTACATGTGGTGTAGGTACACCCACCGTGTTATTGGGGAGGGAGTTCCAGGATTTTGTCACTGTGGTGTAGGTACACCCACAGTGCTGTTAGGGAGGGACGTGCAGGATTTTGTCCCTGTGATGTTGGTACACCTACATTTCTGTTTGGGATTGAGTTCCAGGATTTTGTCCGTGTGGTGTAGGTACACCCACAGTGCTGTTAGGGAGGGAGTTCCAGGATTTTGTCCCTGTGGTGTAGGTACACCCACAGTGCTGTTAGGGTGGGAGTTCCAGGATTTTGTCCCTGTGGTGTAGGTACACCAACAGTGCTGTTAGGGAGGGAGGTGCAGGATTATGTCCCTGTGGTGTAGGTACACACACAGTGCTGTTAGGGAGGGAGTTCCTGGATTTTGTCCCTGTGGTGTAGGTACCCGCACAGTGCTGTTAGGGAGGGAGTTGCAGGATTTTGTCCCTGTGGTGTAGGTACACCCTCAGTGCTCTTGTGGAGGGAGTTCCAGGATTTTGTCCCTGTGGTGTAGGTACACCCACAGTGCTGTTAGGGAGGGAGTTCCAGGATTTTGTCCCTGTGGTGTAGGTACACCCACAGTGCTGTTAGGGAGGTAGTTCCAGGATTTTGTCGCTATGGTGTAGGTACACCCACTGTGCTGTTAGGGATTGAGTTCCAGGATTTTGTACATGTGGTGTAGGTACACCCTTAGTGATGTTAGGGAGGGAGTTCCAGGATTTTGTCCATGTGGTGTCGGTACACCCACAGTGCTGTTAGGGAGGGAGTTTCAGGAATTTGTCCCTGTGGTGCAGGTACACCCACGGTGTTATTGGGGAGGGAGTTCCAGGATTTTGTCCTGTGGTGTAGGTACACCCACGGTGTTATTGGGGAGGTAGTTCCAGGATTTGTCCCTTTGGTGTAAGTACACCCACAGTGCTGTTAGGGAGGGAGTTCCAGGATTTTGTCCCTGAGGTGTAGGTACATCCACAGTGCTGTTAGGGAGGGAGTTCCAGGATTTCGTCCCTGTGGTGTAGGTACACCCACAGTGCTGTTAGGGAGCGAGTTCCAGGATTATGTCCCTGTGGTGTAGGTACACACACAGTGCTGTTAGGGAGGGATTTCCTGGATTTTGTCCCTGTAGTGTAGGTACCCCCACAGTGCTGTTAGGGAGGGAGGTGCAGGATTTTGTCCCTGTGGTGTAGGTGCACCCACAGTGCTGTTAGGGATGGAGTTCCAGGATTTTGTTCCTGTGGTGTACGTACACCCACAGTGCTGTTAGGTTGGTAGATCCAAGATTTTGTCACTGTGGTGTAGGTACACCCTCAGTGCTGTTAGGGAGGGAGATGCAGGATTTTGTGCCTGTGGTGTAGGTACACCCTCTGTGCTGTTAGAGAGGGAGTTCCAGGATTTTGTCCCTGTGGTGTAGGTACACCCACAGTGCTGTTAGGGAGGGAGTTCCAGGATTTTGTCCCTGTGGTGTAGGTACACCCACAGTGCTGGTAGGGAGGGAGTTCCAGAATTTTGTCCTTGTGGTGTAGGTACAACCACACTGCTGTTAGGGAGGGAGTTCCAGGATTTTGTCCCTGTGGTGTAGGTACACCCACAGTGCTGTAGGGGAGGGAGTTCCAGGATTTTGTCCCTGTAGTGTAGGTACACCCACAGTGCTGTTTGAGAGGGAGTTCCAGGATTTTGTCTGTGTGGCATAGGTTCACCCACAGTACTGTTAGGGAGTGAGTTCCAGGATTTTGTCCGTGTGGCGTAGGTAAACCCACAGTGCTGTTAGGGAGGGAGTTCCAGGATTTTGTCCTTGTGGTGTAGGTACACCCTCAGTGCTGTTATGGAGGGAGTTCCAGGATTTTGTCCGTGTGGCGTAAGGACACCCACAGTGCTGTTAGGGAGGGAGTCCCAGGATTTTGTCCGTGTGGCGTAGGTACACCCTCAGTGATGTTAGGGAGTGAGTTCCAGGATTTTGTCCCTGTGGTGTAGGTACACCCACAGTGCTGTTAGGGAGGGAGTTCCAGGATTTGGTCCCGGTGGTGTAGGTACACCCACATTGCTGTTAGAGAGGGAGTTCCAGGATTTTGTCCCTGTGGTGTAGGTACACCCACAGTGCTGTTAGGGTGGGAGTTCCAGGATTGTGTCCCTGTGGTGTAGGTACTCCCACAGTGCTGTTAGGGAGGGCGTTCCAGGATTTTGTCCCTATGGTGTAGCTCCACCCTCAGTGCTATTGTGGAGGGTGTCCCAGGATTTTGTACATGTGGTGTAGGTACACCCTCTGTGCTGTTAGGGAGGGATTTTCAGGAATTTGTCCCTTTGGTGCAGGTACACCCACGGTGTTATTGGGGAGGAGTTCCAGGATTTTGTCCCTGTGGTGTAGGTACACCCACGGTGTTATTGGGGAGGGAGTTCCAGGATTTTGTCCCTGTGGTGTCGGTACACCCACGGTGTTATTGGGGAGGTAGTTCCAGGATTTTGTCCCTTTGGTGTAAGTACACCCACAGCGCTGTTTGGGAGGGATTTCCAGGATTTCGTCCCTGTGGTGTAGGTACACCCTCAGTGCTGTTAGGGAGGGAGATCCAGGATTTTGTCCTTGTGGTGTAGGTACACCCACAGTGCTGTTAGGGAGGGAATTCCAGGTTTTCGTCCCTGTGGTGTAGGTACACCCACAGTGCTGTTAGGGAGGGAGTTCCAGGATTTTGTCCCTGTGGTGTAGGTACACCCACAGTGCTGTTAGGGAGGGAGTTCCAGGATATTGTCCCTGTGGTGTAGGTACACCCACAGTGCTGTCAGGGAGGGAGTTCCAGGATTTGTCCCTGTACTGTAGGTACACCCACAGTGCTGTTTGAGAGGGAGTTCCAGGAATTTTGTCCGTGTGGCGTAGGTACACGCAAAGTGCTGTTAGGGAGGCAGTTCCAGGATTTTGTCCGTGTGGCGTTGGTACACCCACAGTGCTGTTAGGGAGTGAGTTCCAGGATTTTGTCCGTGTGGCGTAGATAAACCCACAGTGCTGTTCGGGAGGGAGTTCCAGGATTTTGTCCCTGTGGTGTAGGTACACCCTCAGTGCTGTTAGGGAGGGAGTTCCAGGATTTTGTCCATGTGGCGTAAGGACACCCACCGTGCTGTTAGGGACTGAGATCCTGGATTTTGTACATGTGGTGTAGGTACACCCACCGTGTTATTGGGGATGGAGTTCCAGGATTTTGTCACTGTGGTGTAGGTACACCCTCAGTGCTGTTAGGGAGGGAGTTCCGGGATTTTGTCCCTGTGGTGTAGGTACACCCACAGTGCTGTTAGGGAGGGAGTTCCAGGATTTTGTGTGTGTGGTGTAGGTACACCCACAGTGCTGTTTGGGAGGGATTTCCAGGATTTCGTCCCTGTGGTGTAGGTAAACCCACAGTGCTGTTAGGGAGCGAGGTGCAGGATTATGTCCCTGTGGTGTAGGTACACACACAGTGCTGTTAGGGAGGGAGTTCCTGGATTTTGTCCCTGTGGTGTAGGTACACCCACAGTGCTGTTAGGGAGGGAGTTGCAGGATTTTGTCCCTGTAGTGTAGGTACACCCTCAGTGCTCTTGTGGAGGGAGTTCCAGGATTTTGTCCCTGTGGTGTAGGTACACCCTCAGTGCTGTTAGGGAGGGAGTTCCAGGATTTTGTCCCTGTGGTGTAGGTACACCCTCAGTGCTGGTAGGGAGGGAGTTCCAGGGTTTTGTCCATGTGGTGTCAGTACACCCACAGTGCTGTTAGGGAGGGAATTCCCGGAGTTTGTCCCTGTGGTGTATTTACACCCACAGTGCTGTTAGGGAGGGAGATCCAGATTTTGTCCCTGTGGTGTAGGTACACCCACAGTGCTGTTAGGGACGGAGATCCAGATTTTGTCCCTGTGGTGTAGGTACACCCACAGTGCTGTTAGGGAGGATGTTCCAGGATTTTGTCCCTGTGGTGTAGGTGCACCAACAGTGCTGTTAGGGAGGGAGTTCCAGGATTTTGTCCCTGTGGAGTAGGTACACCCACAGTGCTGTTAGGGAGGGAGTTCCAGGATTATGTCGCTATGGTGTAGGTACACCCACTGTGCTGTTAGGGACTGAGTTCCAGGATTTTGTTCATGTGGTGTAGGGACAACCTTAGTGATGTTAGGGAGGGAGTTCCAGGATTTTGTCCATGTGGTGTAGGTACACCCACAGTGCTGTTAGGGAGTGAGTTTCAGGAATTTGTCCCTGTGGTGCAGGTACACCCACGGTGTTATTGGGGAGGGATTTCCAGGATTTTGTCCCTGTGGTGTAGGTACACCCACGGTGTTATTGGGGAGGTAGGTCCAGGATTTTGTCCCTTTGGTGTAAGTACTCCCACAGCGCTGTTTGGGAGGGATTTCCAGGATTTCGTCCCTGTGGTGTTGGTACACCCACAGTGCTGTTAGGGGGGGAGTTCCAGGATTATGTCCCTGTGGTGTAGGTACACACACAGTGCTGTTAGGGAGGGAGTTCCTGGACTTTGTCCCTGTGGTGTAGGTACCCCCACAGTGCTGTTAGGGAGGGAGGTGCAGGATTTTGTCCTGTGGTGTAAGTGCACCCAGAGTGCTGTTAGGGATGGAGTTCCAGGATTTTGTTCCTGTGGTGTAGGTACACCCAAAGTGCTGTTAGGTTGGTAGATCCAAGATTTTGTCCCTGTGGTGTAGGTACACCCTCAGTGCTGTTAGGGAGGGAGATCCAGGATTTTGTCCCTGTGGTGTAGGTACACCCTCTGTGCTGTTAGAGAGGGAGTTCCAGGATTTTGTCCCTGTGGTGTAGGTACACCCACAGTGCTGTTAGGGAGGGAGTTCCAGGATTTTGTCCCTGTGGTGTAGGTACACCCACAGTGCTGTTAGGGAGGGAGTTCCAGGATTTTGTCCTTGTGGTGTAGGTACACCCACAGTCCTGTTAGGGAGGGAGTTCCAGGATTTTGTCCCTGTGGTGTAGGTACACCCACAGTGCTGTTAGGGAGGGAGTTTCAGGAATTTGTCCCTGTGGTGTAGGTACACCCACGGTGTTATTGGGGAGGGAGTTCCAGGATTTTGTCCCTTTGGTGTAAGTACGCCCTCAGTGCTGTTAGGGAGGGAGTTCCAGGATTTTGTGTGTGTGGTGTAGGTACACCCACATTGCTGTTAGGGAGGGAGTTCCAGGTTTGTGTCCCTGTGGTGTAGGTACACCCACAGTGCTGTTAGGGAGGGAGTTCCAGGATTTTGTCCCTGTGGTGTAGCTCCACCCTCAGTGCTATTGTGGAGGGAGTCCCAGGATTTTGTCGCTATGGTGTAGGTCCACCCACCGTGCTGTTAGTGACTGAGTTCCTGGATTTTGTACATGTGGTGTAGGTACACCCACCGTGTTATTGGGGAGGGAGTTCCAGGATTTTGTCCCTGTGATGTAGGTACACCCACAGTGCTGTCAGGGTGGGAGTTCCAGGATTTTGTCCCTGTGGTGTAGGTACACCCACAGTGCTGTTAGGGAGGGAGTTCCAGGATTTTGTGTGTGTGGTGTAGGTACACCCACAGTGCTGTTTGGGAGGGATTTCCAGGATTTCGTCCCTGTGGCGTAGGTACATTCACAGTGCTGTTAGGGAGGGAGATGTAGGATTATGTCCCTGTGGTGGAGGTACACCCACAGTGCTGTTAGGGAGGGACGTGCAGGATCTTGTCCCTGTGATGTTGGTACACCTACATTTCTGTTTGGGATTGAGTTCCAGGATTTTGTCCGTGTGGTGTTGGTGCATCCACAGTGCTGTTAGGGAGGGAGTTCCTGGATTTTGTCCCTGTGGTGTAGGTACACCCACAGTGCTGTTAGGGAGGGAGTTCCAGGATTTTGTCCCTGTGGTGTAGGTACAGCCACAGTGCTGTTAGGGACGTAGATCCAGGTTTTGTCCCTGTGGTGTAGGTACACCCACAGTGCTGTTAAGGAGGATGTTCCAGGATTTTGTCCCTGTGGTGTCGGTACACCCACAGTGCTGATAGGGAGGGAATTCCCGGAGTTTGTCCCTGTGGTGTAGATACACCCACAGTGCTGTTAGGGAGAGAGTTCCAGGATTTTGTCCGTGAGGCCTAGGTAATCCCACAGTGCTGTTAGGGAGGGAGTTCCAGGATTTTGTCCTTGTGGTGTAGGTACACCCTCAGTGCTGTTAGGGAGGGAGTTCCAGGATTTTGTCCATGTGGCGTAAGGACACCCACAGTGCTGTTAGGGAGGGCGTTCCAGGAATTTGTCCCTGTGGTGTAGCTCCACCCTCAGTGCTATTGTGGAGGGAGTCCCAGGATTTTGTACATGTGGTGTAGGTACACCCTTAGTGATGTTAGGGAGGGAGATCCAGGAATTTGTCCATGTCGTGTAGGTACACCCACAGTGCTGTTAGGGAGGGAGTTTCAGGAACTTGTCCCTTTGGTGCAGGTACACCCACGGTGTTATTGGGGAGGGAGGTCCAGGATTTTGTCCCCGTGGTGTAGGTACATCCACGGTGTTATTGGGGAGGTAGTTCCAGGATTTTGTCCCTTTGGTGTACGTACACCCACAGCGCTGTTTGGGAGGGATTTCCAGGATTTCGTCCCTGTGGTGTAGGTGCACCCACAGTGCTGGTTGGGAGGGAGTTCCAGGATTTTGTCCTTGTGGTGTAGGTACGCCCACAGTGCTGTTAGGGAGGGAGTTCCAGGATTTTGTCCCTGTGGTGTAGGTACACCCACAGTGCTGTTAATTAGGGAGATCCAGGATTTTGTCCTTGTGGTGTAGGTACACCCACAGTGCTGTTAGGGAGAGAGCTCCAAGATTTTGTCCCTGTGGTGTTGGTACACCCACTGTGCTGTTAGGGAGGGAGTTCCAGGATTTTGTCCATGTGGTGTCGGTACACCCACAGTGCTGTTAGGGAGGGAATTCCCGGAGTTTGTCCCTGTGGTGTAGGTACACCCACAGTGCTGTTAGGGAGGGAGTTCCAGGATTGTGTCCCTATGGTGTAGTACACCCACAGTGCTGTTAGGGAGGGAGTTCCAGGATTTTGTCCCTGTGGTGTAGGTACACCCACAGTGCTGTTAGGGAGGGAGTTCCAGGATTTTGTCGCTATGGTGTAGGTACACCCACTGTGCTGTTAGGGAGGGAGTTCCAGGATTTTGTCCCTGTGGTGTAGGTACACCCACGGTGTTATTGGGGAGGTAGTTCCAGGATTTTGTCCCTTTGGTGTAAGTACACCCACAGCGCTGTTTGGGAGGGATTTCCAGGATTTCGTCCCTGTGGTGTAGGTACACCCACAGTGCTGTTAGGGATGGAGTTCCAGGATTATGTCCCTGTGTTGTAGGTACTCCCACATTGCTGTTAGGGAGGGAGTTCCAGGATTTTGTCCCTGTGGTGTAGGTACCCCCACAGTGCTGTTAGGGAGGGAGGTGCAGGATTTTGTCCCTGTGGTGTAGGTGCACCCACAGTGCTGGTTGCGATGGAGTTCCAGGATTTTGTTCCTGTGGTGTAGGTACACCCAAAGTGCTGTTGGTTGGTAGATCCAAGATTTTGTCCCTGTGGTGTAGGTACACCCTCAGTGCTGTTAGGGCGGGAGATCCAGGATTTTGTCCCTGTGGTGTAGGTACACCCTCTGTGCTGTTAGAGAGGGATTTCCAGGATTTTGTCCCTCTGGTGTAGGTACACCCACAGTGCTGTTAGGGAGGGAGTTCCAGGTTTTCGTCCCTGTGGTGTAGGTACACCCACAGTGCTGGTAGGGAGGGAGTTCCAGGATTTTGTCCTTGTGGTGTCGGTACACCCACAGTGCTGTTAGGGAGGGAGTTCCAGGATTTTGTCCCTGTGGTGTAGGTACACCCACAGTGCTGTAGGGGAGGGAGTTCCAGGATTTTGTCCCTGTAGTGTTGGTACACCCACAGTGCTGTCAGGGAGGGAGTTCCAGGATTTGTCCCTGTAGTGTAGGTACACCCACAGTGCTGTTTGAGAGGGAGTTCCAGAAATTTTGTCCGTGTGGCGTAGCTACACCCATAGTGCTGTTAGGGAGGCAGTTCCAGGATTTTGTCCGTGTGGCGTTGGTACACCCACAGTGCTGTTAGGGAGTGAGTTCCTGGATTTTGTCCGTGTGGCGTAGATAAACCCACAGTGCTGTTCGGGAGGGAGTTCCAGGATTTTGTCCCTGTGGTGTAGGTACACCCTCAGTGCTGTTAGGGAGGAAGTTCCAGGATTTTGTCCGTGTGGCGTAGATAAACCCACAGTGCTGTTCGGGAGGGAGTTCCAGGATTTTGTCCCTGTGGTGTAGGTACACCCTCAGTGCTGTTAGGGAGGAAGTTCCAGGATTTTGTCCGTGTGGCGTAAGGACACCCACAGTGCTGTTAGGGAGGGAGTCCCAGGATTTTGTCCGTGTGGCGTAGGTACACCCTCAGTGATGTTAGGGAGTGAGTTCCAGGATTTTGTCCCTGTGGTGTAGGTACACCCACAGTGCTGTTAGGGAGGGAGTTCCAGGATTTGGTCCCGGTGGTGTATGTACACCCACAGTGCTGTTAGGGAGGGAGTTCCAGGATTTTGTCCCTGTGGTGTAGGTACACCCACATTGCTGTTAGGGAGGGAGTGCCAGGATTTTTTCCCTGTGGCGTAGCTACATCCACAGTGCTGTTAGGGTGGGAGTTCCAGGATTGTGTCCCTGTGGTGTAGGTACTCCCACAGTGCTGTTAGGGAGGGAGTTCCAGGATTTTGTCCCTGTGGTGTAGGTACACCCACATTGCTGTTCGGGAGGGAGTTCCAGGATTTTGTCCCTGTGGTGTAGGTACACCCACAGTGCTGTTAGGGTGGGAGTTCCAGGATTGTGTCCCTGTGGTGTAGGTACTCCCACAGTGCTGTTAGGGAGGGAGTTCCAGGATTTTGTCCCTGTGGTGTAGCTCCACCCTCAGTGCTATTGTGGAGGGAGTCCCAGCATTTTGTCGCTATGGTGTAGGTCCACCCAGCGTGCTGTTAGGGACTGAGATCCTGGATTTTGTACATGTGGTGTAGGTACACCCACAGTGCTGTTTGGGAGGGATTTCCAGGATTTCGTCCCTGTGGTGTAGGTACACCCACGGTGTTATTGGGGAGGAGTTCCAGGATTTTGTCCCTGTGGTGTAGGTACACCCACGGTGTTATTGGGGAGGGAGTTCCAGGATTTTGTCCCTGTGGTGTCGGTACACCCACGGTGTTATTGGGGAGGGAGTTCCAGGATTTTGTCCCTGTGGTGTAGGTACACCCACAGTGCTGTGAGGGAGGGAGTTCCGGGATTTTGTCCCTGTGGTGTAGGTACACCCACAGTGCTGTTCGGGAGGGAGTTCCAGGATTTTGTGTATGTGGTATAGGTACACCCACAGTGCTGTTTGGGAGGGATTTCCAGGATTTCGTCCCTGTGGTGTCGGTAAACCCACAGTGCTGCTAGGGAGGGAGGTGCAGGATTATGTCCCTGTGGTGTAGGTACACACACAGTGCTGTTAGGGAGGGAGTTCCTGGATTTTGTCCCTGTGGTGTAGGTACACCCACAGTGCTGTTAGGGAGGGAGTTGCAGGATTTTGTCCCTGTGGTGTAGGTACACCCTCAGTGCTCTTGTGGAGGGAGTTCCAGGATTTTGTCCCTGTGGTGTAGGTACACCCTCAGTGCTGTTAGGGAGGGAGTTCCAGGATTTTGTCCCTGTGGTGTAGGTACACCCTCAGTGCTGGTAGGGAGGGAGTTCCAGGGTTTTGTCCATGTGGTGTCGGTACACCCACAGTGCTGTTAGGGAGGGAATTCCCGGAGTTTGTCCCTGTGGTGTATTTACACCCACAGTGCTGTTTGGGAGGGAGTTCCAGGATTTTGTCCCTGTGGTGTACGTACACCCACAGTGCTGTTAGGTTGGTAGATCCAAGATTTTGTCACTGTGGTGTAGGTACACCCTCAGTGCTGTTAGGGAGGGAGATGCAGGATTTTGTGCCTGTGGTGTAGGTACACCCTCTGTGCTGTTAGAGAGGGAGTTCCAGGATTTTGTCCCTGTGGTGTAGGTACACCCACATTGCTGTTAGGGAGGGAGTTCCAGGATTTTGTCCCTGTGGTGTAGGTACACCCACAGTGCTTGTAGGGAGGGAGTTCCAGAATTTTGTCCTTGTGGTGTAGGTACACCCACACTGCTGTTAGGGAGGGAGTTCCAGGATTTTGTCCCTGTGGTGTAGGTACACCCACAGTGCTGTAGGGGAGGGAGTTCCAGTATTTTGTCCCTGTAGTGTAGGTACACCCACAGTGCTGTTTGAGAGGGAGTTCCAGGATTTTGTCTGTGTGGCATAGGTTCACCCACAGTGCTGTTAGGGAGGGAGTTCCAGGATTTTGTCCTTGTGGTGTAGGTACACCCTCAGTGCTGTTATGGAGGGAGTTCCAGGATTTTGTCCGTGTGGCGTAAGGACACCCACAGTGCTGTTAGGGAGGGAGTCCCAGGATTTTGTCCGTGTGGCGTAGGTACACCCTCAGTGATGTTAGGGAGTGAGTTCCAGGATTTTGTCCCTGTGGTGTAGGTACACCCACAGTGCTGTTAGGGAGGGAGTTCCAGGATTTGGTCCCGGTGGTGTAGGTACACCCACATTGCTGTTAGAGAGGGAGTTCCAGGATTTTGTCCCTGTGGTGTAGGTACACCCACAGTGCTGTTAGGTTGGGAGTTCCAGGATTGTGTCCCTGTGGTGTAGGTACTCCCACAGTGCTGTTAGGGAGGGCGTTCCAGGATTTTGTCCCTATGGTGTAGCTCCACCCTCAGTGCTATTGTGGAGGGTGTCCCAGGATTTTGTACATGTGGTGTAGGTACACCCTCTGTGCTGTTAGGGAGGGAGTTTCAGGAATTTGTCCCTTTGGTGCTGGTACACCCACGGTGTTATTGGGGAGGAGTTCCAGGATTTTGTCTCTGTGGTGTAGGTACACCCACGGTGTTATTGGGGAGGGAGTTCCAGGATTTTGTCCCTGTGGTGTCGGTACACCCACGGTGTTATTGGGGAGGTAGTTCCAGGATTTTGTCCCTTTGGTGTAAGTACACCCACAGCGCTGTTTGGGAGGGATTTCCAGGATTTCGTCCCTGTGGTGTAGGTACACCCTCAGTGCTGTTAGGGAGGGAGATCCAGGATTTTGTCCCTGTGGTGTAGGTACACCCTCTGTGCTGTTAGAGAGGGAGTTCCAGGATTTTGTCCCTGTGGTGTAGGTACACCCACAGTGCTGTTAGGGAGGGAGTTCCAGGATTTTGTCCCTGCGGTGTAGGTACACCCACAGTGCTGTTAGGGAGGGAGTTCCAGGATTTTGTCCCTGTGGTGTAGGTACACCCACAGTGCTGTTAGGGAGGGAGATCCAGGGTTTTGTCCCTGTGGTGTAGGTACACCCACAGTGCTGTTAGGGAGGGAGTTCCAGGATTTTGTCCCTGTGGTGTAGGTACACCCACATTGCTGTTAGGGAGGGAGTTCCAGGATTTTGTCCATGTGGTGTAGGTACACCCACAGTGCTGTTAGGGAGCGAATTCCAGGATTTTGTCCCTGTGGTGTAGGTACACCCGCAGTGCTGTTAGGGAGGGAGATCCAGCGTTTTATCCCTGTGGTGTATGTACACCCACATTGCTGTTAGGGAGGAATTACAGGATTTTGTCCCCGTAGTTTAGGTACACCCATATTGCTGTTAGGGAGGGAATTCCCGGATTTTTTCCCTGTAGTGTAGGTACACCCACAGTGCTGTTAGGGAGGAAGGTGCAGGATTTTGTCCGTGTGGCGTAGGTACACCCACAGTGCTGTTAGGGAGGGAGTTCCAGGATTTTGTCCCTATGGTGTAGGTACACGCACAGTGCTGTTAGGGAGGGAGTTCCAGGAATCGGTCCCTGTGGTGTAGGTACACCCACAGTGCTGATAGGGAGGGAGTTCCAGGATTTTGTCCGTGTGGCGTAAGTACACCCACAGTGCTGTTAGGGAGGGAGTTCCAGGATTTTGTCCCTGTGGCGTAGGTACACACACAGTGCTGTTAGGGAGGGAGTTCCAGGAATCGTTCCCTGTGGTGTAGGTACACCCACAGTGCTGTTAGGGAGGGAGTTCCAGGATTTTGTCCCTGTGGTGTAGGTACACCCACAGTGCTGTTAGGGAGGGAATTCCCGGTTTTTTTCCCTGTAGCGTAGGTACACCCACAGTGCTGTTAGGGAGGGTGATGCAGGAAATTGTCCCTGTGGTGGAGGTACACCCACAGTGCTGTTAGGGAGGGACGTGCAGGATTTTGTCCCTGTGATGTTGGTACACCTACATTTCTGTTTGGGATTGAGATCCAGGATTTTGTCCGTGTGGTGTAGGTACACGCACAGTGCTGTTAGGGAGGGAGTTCCAGGATTTTGTCCCTGTGGTGTAGGTACACCCACAGTGCTGTTAGGGTGGGAGTTCCAGGATTTTGTCCCTGTGGTGTAGGTACACCCACAGTGCTGTTAGGGAGGGAGGTGCAGGATTATGTCCCTGTGGTGTAGGTACACACACAGTGCTGTTAGGGAGGGAGTTCCTGGATTTTGTCCCTGTGGTGTAGGTACCCCCACAGTGCTGTTAGGGAGGGAGTTGCAGGATTTTGTCCCTGTGGTGTAGGTACACCCTCAGTGCTCTTGTGGAGGGAGTTCCAGGATTTTGTCCCTGTGGTGTAGGTACACCCACAGTGCTGTTAGGGAGGGAGTTCCAGGATTTTGTCCCTGTGGTGTAGGTACACCCACAGTGCTGTTAGGGAGGTAGTTCCAGGATTTTGTCGCTATGGTGTAGGTACACCCACTGTGCTGTTAGGGACTGAGTTCCAGGATTTTGTACATGTGGTGTAGGTACACCCTTAGTGATGTTAGGGAGGGAGTTCCAGGATTTTGTCCATGTGGTGTCGGTACACCCACAGTGCTGTTAGGGAGGGAGTTTCAGGAATTTGTCCCTGTGGTGCAGGTACACCCACGGTGTTATTGGGGAGGGAGTTCCAGGATTTTGTCCCTGTGGTGTAGGTACACCCACGGTGTTATTGGGGAGGTAGTTCCAGGATTTGTCCCTTTGGTGTAAGTACACCCACAGTGCTGTTAGGGAGGAAGTTCCAGGATTTTGTCCCTGAGGTGTAGGTACACCCACAGTGCTGTTAGGGAGGGAGTTCCAGGATTTCGTCCCTGTGGTGTAGGTACACCCACAGTGCTGTTAGGGAGCGAGTTCCAGGATTATGTCCCTGTGGTGTAGGTACACACACACTGCTGTTAGGGAGGGAGTTCCAGGATTTTGTCCCTGTAGTGTAGGTACCCCCACAGTGCTGTTAGGGAGGGAGGTGCAGGATTTTGTCCCTGTGGTGTAGGTGCACCCACAGTGCTGTTAGGGATGGAGTTCCAGGATTTTGTTCCTGTGGTGTACGTACACCCACAGTGCTGTTAGGTTGGTAGATCCAAGATTTTGTCACTGTGGTGTAGGTACACCCTCAGTGCTGTTAGGGAGGGAGATGCAGGATTTTGTGCCTGTGGTGTAGGTACACCCTCTGTGCTGTTAGAGAGGGAGTTCCAGGATTTTGTCCCTGTGGTGTAGGTACACCCACAGTGCTGTTAGGGAGGAGTTCCAGGATTTTGTCCCTGTGGTGTAGGTACACCCACAGTGCTGGTAGGGAGGGAGTTCCAGAATTTTGTCCTTGTGGTGTAGGTACACCCACACTGCTGTTAGGGAGGGAGTTCCAGGATTTTGTCCCTGTGGTGTAGGTACACCCACAGTGCTGTAGGGGAGGGAGTTCCAGGATTTTGTCCCTGTAGTGTAGGTACACCCACAGTGCTGTTTGAGAGGGAGTTCCAGGATTTTGTCTGTGTGGCATAGGTTCACCCACAGTACTGTTAGGGAGTGAGTTCCAGGATTTTGTCCGTGTGGCGTAGGTAAACCCATAGTGCTGTTAGGGAGGGAGTTCCAGGATTTTGTCCTTGTGGTGTAGGTACACCCTCAGTGCTGTTATGGAGGGAGTTCCAGGATTTTGTCCGTGTGGCGTAAGGACACCCACAGTGCTGTTAGGGAGGGAGTCCCAGGATTTTGTCCGTGTGGCGTAGGTACACCCTCAGTGATGTTAGGGAGTGAGTTCCAGGATTTTGTCCCTGTGGTGTAGGTACACCCACAGTGCTGTTAGGGAGGGAGTTCCAGGATTTGGTCCCGGTGGTGTAGGTACACCCACATTGCTGTTAGAGAGGGAGTTCCAGGATTTTGTCCCTGTGGTGTAGGTACACCCACAGTGCTGTTAGGGTGGGAGTTCCAGGATTGTGTCCCTGTGGTGTAGGTACTCCCACAGTGCTGTTAGGGAGGGCGTTCCAGGATTTTGTCCCTATGGTGTAGCTCCACCCTCAGTGCTATTGTGGAGGGTGTCCCAGGATTTTGTACATGTGGTGTAGGTACACCCTCTGTGCTGTTAGGCAGGGAGTTTCAGGAATTTGTCCCTTTGGTGCAGGTACACCCACGGTGTTATTGGGGAGGAGTTCCAGGATTTTGTCTCTGTGGTGTAGGTACACCCACGGTGTTATTGGGGAGGGAGTTCCAGGATTTTGTCCCTGTGGTGTTGGTACACCCACGGTGTTATTGGGGAGGTAGTTCCAGGATTTTGTCCCTTTGGTGTAAGTACCCCCACAGTGCTGTTAGGGAGGGATTTCCAGGATTTCGTCCCTGTGGTGTAGGTACACCCTCAGTGCTGTTAGGGAGGGAGATCCAGGATTTTGTCCCTGTGGTGTAGGTACACCCTCTGTGCTGTTAGAGAGGGAGTTCCAGGATTTTGTCCCTGTGGTGTCGGTACACCCACAGTGCTGTTAGGGAGGGAGTTCCAGGTTTTCGTCCCTGTGGTGTAGGTACACCCACAGTGCTGTAGGGGAGGGAGTTCCAGGATTTTGTCCCTGTAGTGTTGGTACACCCACAGTGCTGTCAGGGAGGGAGTTCCAGGATTTGTCCCTGTACTGTAGGTACACCCACAGTGCTGTTTGAGAGGGAGTTCCAGGAATTTTGTCCGTGTGGCGTAGGTACACCCAAAGTGCTGTTAGGGAGGCAGTTCCAGGATTTTGTCCGTGTGGCGTTGGTACACCCACAGTGCTGTTAGGGAGTGAGTTCCAGGATTTTGTCCGTGTGGCGTAGATAAACCCACAGTGCTGTTCGGGAGGGAGTTCCAGGATTTTGTCCCTGTGGTGTAGGTACACCCTCAGTGCTGTTAGGGAGGGAGTTCCAGGATTTTGTCCATGTGGCGTAAGGACACCCACCGTGCTGTTAGGGACTGAGATCCTGGATTTTGTACATGTGGTGTAGGTACACCCACCGTGTTATTGGGGAGGGAGTTCCAGGATTTTGTCACTGTGGTGTAGGTACACCCACAGTGCTGTTAGGGAGGGACGTGCAGGATTTTGTCCCTGTGATGTTGGTACACCTACATTTCTGTTTGGGATTGAGTTCCAGGATTTTGTCCGTGTGGTGTAGGTACACCCACAGTGCTGTTAGGGAGGGAGTTCCAGGATTTTGTCCCTGTGGTGTAGGTACACCCACAGTGCTGTTAGGGTGGGAGTTCCAGGATTTTGTCCCTGTGGTGTAGGTACACCAACAGTGCTGTTAGGGAGGGAGGTGCAGGATTATGTCCCTGTGGTGTAGGTACACACACAGTGCTGTTAGGGAGGGAGTTCCTGGATTTTGTCCCTGTGGTGTAGGTACCCGCACAGTGCTGTTAGGGAGGGAGTTGCAGGATTTTGTCCCTGTGGTGTAGGTACACCCTCAGTGCTCTTGTGGAGGGAGTTTCAGGAATTTGTCCCTGTGGTGCAGGTACACCCACGGTGTTATTGGGGAGGGAGTTCCAGGATTTTGTCCTGTGGTGTAGGTACACCCACGGTGTTATTGGGGAGGTAGTTCCAGGATTTGTCCCTTTGGTGTAAGTACACCCACAGTGCTGTTAGGGAGGGAGTTCCAGGATTTTGTCCCTGAGGTGTAGGTACATCCACAGTGCTGTTAGGGAGGGAGTTCCAGGATTTCGTCCCTGTGGTGTAGGTACACCCACAGTGCTGTTAGGGAGCGAGTTCCAGGATTATGTCCCTGTGGTGTAGGTACACACACAGTGCTGTTAGGGAGGGATTTCCTGGATTTTGTCCCTGTAGTGTAGGTACCCCCACAGTGCTGTTAGGGAGGGAGGTGCAGGATTTTGTCCCTGTGGTGTAGGTACACCCACAGTGCTGTTAGGGAGGGAATTCCAGGATTTTGTCCCTGTGGTGTAGCTCCACCCTCAGTGCTATTGTGGAGGGAGTCCCAGGATTTTGTCGCTATGGTGTAGGTCCACCCACCGTGCTGTTAGTGACTGAGTTCCTGGATTTTGTACATGTGGTGTAGGTACACCCACCGTGTTATTGGGGAGGGAGTTCCAGGATTTTGTCCCTGTGATGTAGGTACACCCACAGTGCTGTTAGGGTGGGAGTTCCAGGATTTTGTCCCTGTGGTGTAGGTACACCCACAGTGCTGTTAGGGAGGGAGTTCCAGGATTTTGTGTGTGTGGTGTAGGTACACCCACAGTGCTGTTTGGGAGGGATTTCCAGGATTTCGTCCCTGTGGCGTGGGTACATTCACAGTGCTGTTAGGGAGGGAGATGTAGGATTATGTCCCTGTGGTGGAGGTACACCCACAGTGCTGTTAGGGAGGGACGTGCAGGATTTTGTCCCTGTGATGTTGGTACACCTACATTTCTGTTTGGGATTGAGTTCCAGGATTTTGTCCGTGTGGTGTTGGTGCATCCACAGTGCTGTTAGGGAGGGAGTTCCTGGATTTTGTCCCTGTGGTGTAGGTACACCCACAGTGCTGTTAGGGAGGGAGTTCCAGGATTTTGTCCCTGTGGTGTAGGTACAGCCACAGTGCTGTTAGGGACGTAGATCCAGGTTTTGTCCCTGTGGTGTAGGTACACCCACAGTGCTGTTAAGGAGGATGTTCCAGGATTTTGTCCCTGTGGTGTCGGTACATCCACAGTGCTGATAGGGAGGGAATTCCCGGAGTTTGTCCCTGTGGTGTAGATACACCCACAGTGCTGTTAGGGAGAGAGTTCCAGGATTTTGTCCTTGTGGTGTAGGTACACCCTCAGTGCTGTTAGGGAGGGAGTTCCAGGATTTTGTCCATGTGGCGTAAGGACACCCACAGTGCTGTTAGGGAGGGCGTTCCAGGAATTTGTCCCTGTGGTGTAGCTCCACCCTCAGTGCTATTGTGGAGGGAGTCCCAGGATTTTGTACATGTGGTGTAGGTACACCCTTAGTGATGTTTGGGAGGGAGTTCCAGGAATTTGTCCATGTCGTGTAGGTACACCCACAGTGCTGTTAGGGAGGGAGTTTCAGGAACTTGTCCCTTTGGTGCAGGTACACCCACGGTGTTATTGGGGAGGGAGTTCCAGGATTTTGTCCCCGTGGTGTAGGTACACCCACGGTGTTATTGGGGAGGTAGTTCCAGGATTTTGTCCCTTTGGTGTACGTACACCCACAGCGCTGTTTGGGAGGGATTTCCAGGATTTCGTCCCTGTGGTGTAGGTACACCCACAGTGCTGGTTGGGAGGGAGTTCCAGGATTTTGTCCTTGTGGTGTAGGTACGCCCACAGTGCTGTTAGGGAGGGAGTTCCAGGATTTTGTCCCTGTGGTGTAGGTACACCCACAGTGCTGTTAATTAGGGAGATCCAGGATTTTGTCCTTGTGGTGTAGGTAAACCCACAGTGCTGTTAGGGAGAGAGCTCCAAGATTTTGTCCCTGTGGTGTTGGTACACCCACTGTGCTGTTAGGGAGGGAGTTCCAGCATTTTGTCCATGTGGTGTCGGTACACCCACAGTGCTGTTAGGGAGGGAATTCCCGGAGTTTGTCCCTGTAGTGTAGGTACACCCACAGTGCTGTTAGGGAGGGAGTTCCAGGATTGTGTCCCTATGGTGTAGTACACCCACAGTGCTGTTAGGGAGGGAGTTCCAGGATTTTGTCCCTGTGGTGTAGGTACACCCACAGTGCTGTTAGGGAGGGAGTTCCAGGATTTTGTCGCTATGGTGTAGGTACACCCACTGTGCTGTTAGGGAGGGAGTTCCAGGATTTTGTCCCTGTGGTGTAGGTACACCCACGGTGTTATTGGGGAGGTAGTTCCAGGATTTTGTCCCTTTGGTGTAAGTACACCCACAGCGCTGTTTGGGAGGGATTTCCAGGATTTCGTCCCTGTGGTGTAGGTACACCCACAGTGCTGTTAGGGAAGGAGTTCCAGGATTATGTCCCTGTGTTGTAGGTACTCCCACATTGCTGTTAGGGAGGGAGTTCCAGGATTTTGTCCCTGTGGTGTAGGTACCCCCCACAGTGCTGTTAGGGAGGGAGGTGCAGGATTTTGTCCCTGTGGTGTAGGTGCACCCACAGTGCTGGTTGGGATGGAGTTCCAGGATTTTGTTCCTGTGGTGTAGGTACACCCAAAGTGCTGTTGGTTGGTAGATCCAAGATTTTGTCCCTGTGGTGTAGGTACACCCTCAGTGCTGTAAGGGAGGGAGTTCCAGGATTTTGTCCCTGTGGTGTAGGTACACCCTCTGTGCTGTTAGAGAGGGATTTCCAGGATTTTGTCCCTCTGGTGTAGGTACACCCACAGTGCTGTTAGGGAGGGAGTTCCAGGTTTTCGTCCCTGTGGTGTAGGTACACCCACAGTGCTGTTAGGGAGGGAGTTCCAGGATTTTGTCCCTGTGGTGTAGGTACACCCACAGTGCTGTAGGGGAGGGAGTTCCAGGATTTTGTCCCTGTAGTGTTGGTACACCCACAGTGCTGTCAGGGAGGGAGTTCCAGGATTTGTCCCTGTAGTGTAGGTACACCCACAGTGCTGTTTGAGAGGGAGTTCCAGAAATTTTGTCCGTGTGGCGTAGCTACACCCATAGTGCTGTTAGGGAGGCAGTTCCAGGATTTTGTCCGTGTGGCGTTGGTACACCCACAGTGCTGTTAGGGAGTGAGTTCCAGGATTTTGTCCGTGTGGCGTAGATAAACCCACAGTGCTGTTCGGGAGGGAGTTCCAGGATTTTGTCCCTGTGGTGTAGGTACACCCTCAGTGCTGTTAGGGAGGAAGTTCCAGGATTTTGTCCGTGTGGCGTAGATAAACCCACAGTGCTGTTCGGGAGGGAGTTCCAGGATTTTGTCCCTGTGGTGTAGGTACACCCTCAGTGCTGTTAGGGAGGAAGTTCCAGGATTTTGTCCGTGTGGCGTAAGGACACCCACAGTGCTGTTAGGGAGGGAGTCCCAGGATTTTGTCCTTGTGGCGTAGGTACACCCTCAGTGATGTTAGGGAGTGAGTTCCAGGATTTTGTCCCTGTGGTGTAGGTACACCCACAGTGCTGTTAGGGAGGGAGTTCCAGGATTTGGTCCCGGTGGTGTAGGTACACCCACAGTGCTGTTAGGGAGGGAGTTCCAGGATTTTGTCCCTGTGGTGTAGGTACACCCACATTGCTGTTAGGGAGGGAGTGCCAGGACTTTTTCCCTGTGGCGTAGCTACATCCACAGTGCTGTTAGGGTGGGAGTTCCAGGATTGTGTCCCTGTGGTGTAGGTACTCCCACAGTGCTGTTAGGGAGGGAGTTCCAGGATTTTGTCCCTGTGGTGTAGGTACACCCACATTGCTGTTCGGGAGGGAGTTCCAGGATTTTGTCCCTGTGGTGTAGGTACACCCACAGTGCTGTTAGGGTGGGAGTTCCAGGATTGTGTCCCTGTGGTGTAGGTACTCCCACAGTGCTGTTAGGGAGGGAGTTCCAGGATTTTGTCCCTGTGGTGTAGCTCCACCCTCAGTGCTATTGTGGAGGGAGTCCCAGGATTTTGTCGCTATGGTGTAGGTCCACCCACCGTGCTGTTAGGGACTGAGATCCTGGATTTTGTACATGTGGTGTAGGTACACCCACCGTGTTATTGGGGAGGGAGTTCCAGGATTTTGTCCCTGTGGTGTAGGTACACCCACAGTGCTGTTAGGGAGGGAGTTCCGGGATTTTGTCCCTGTGGTGTAGGTACACCCACAGTGCTGTTCGGGAGGGAGTTCCAGGATTTTGTGTATGTGGTATAGGTACACCCACAGTGCTGTTTGGGAGGGATTTCCAGGATTTCGTCCCTGTGGTGTAGGTAAACCCACAGTGCTGCTAGGGAGGGAGGTGCAGGATTATGTCCCTGTGGTGTAGGTACACACACAGTGCTGTTAGGGAGGGAGTTCCTGGATTTTGTCCCTGTGGTGTAGGTACACCCACAGTGCTGTTAGGGAGGGAGTTGCAGGATTTTGTCCCTGTGGTGTAGGTACACCCTCAGTGCTCTTGTGGAGGGAGTTCCAGGATTTTGTCCCTGTGGTGTAGGTACACCCTCAGTGCTGTTAGGGAGGGAGTTCCAGGATTTTGTCCCTGTGGTGTAGGTACACCCTCAGTGCTGGTAGGGAGGGAGTTCCAGGGTTTTGTCCATGTGGTGTCGGTACACCCACAGTGCTGTTAGGGAGGGAATTCCCGGAGTTTGTCCCTGTGGTGTATTTACACCCACAGTGCTGTTTGGGAGGGAGTTCCAGGATTTTGTCCCTGTGGAGTAGGTACACCCACAGTGCTGTTAGGGAGGGAGTTCCAGGATTTTGTCGCTATGGTGTAGGTACACCCACTGTGCTGTTAGGGACTGAGTTCCAGGATTTTGTTCATGTGGTGTAGGGACACCCTTAGTGATGTTAGGGAGGGAGTTCCAGGATTTTGTCCATGTGGTGTAGGTACACCCACAGTTCTGTTAGGGAGGGAGTTTCAGGAATTTGTCCCTGTGGTGCAGGTACACCCACGGTGTTATTGGGGAGGGATTTCCAGGATTTTGTCCCTGTGGTGTAGGTACACCCACGGTGTTATTGGGGAGGTAGTTCCAGGATTTTGTCCCTTTGGTGTAAGTACACCCACAGCGCTGTTTGGGAGGGATTTCCAGGATTTCGTCCCTGTAGTGTTGGTACACCCACAGTGCTGTTAGGGAGGGAGTTCCAGGGTTATGTCCCTGTGGTGTAGGTACACACACACTGCTGTTAGGCAGGGAGTTCCTGGACATTTTCCCTGTGGTGTAGGTACCCCCACAGTGCTGTTTGGGAGGGAGGTGCAGGATTTTGTCCCTGTGGTGTAGGTGCACCCAGAGTGCTGTTAGGGATGGAGTTCCAGGATTTTGTTCCTGTGGTGTAGGTACACCCAAAGTGCTGTTAGGTTGGTAGATCCATGATTTTGTCCCTGTGGTGTAGGTACACCCTCAGTGCTGTTAGGGAGGGAGATCCAGGATTTTGTCCCTGTGGTGTAGGTACATCCTCTGTGCTGTTAGAGAGGGAGTTCCAGGATTTTGTCCCTGTGGTGTAGGTACACCCACAGTGCTGTTAGGGAGGGAGTTCCAGGATTTCGTCCCTGTGGTGTAGGTACACCCACAGTGCTGGTAGGGAGTGAGTTCCAGGATTTTGTCCTTGTGGTGTAGGTACACCCACAGTGCTGTTAGGGAGGGAGTTCCAGCATTTTGTCCCTGTGGTGTAGGTACACCCACAGTGCTGTAGGGGAGGGAGTTCCAGGATTTTGTCCCTGTAGTGTTGGTACACCCACAGTGCTGTTAGGGAGGGAGTTCCAGGATTTGTCCCTGTAGTGTAGGTACACCCACAGTGCTGTTTGAGAGGGAGTTCCAGGAATTTTGTCCGTGTGGCGTAGGTACACCCAAAGTGCTGTTAGGGAGGCAGTTCCAGGATTTTGTCCGTGTGGCGTTGGTACACCCACAGTGCTGTTAGGGAGGGAGATGCAGGATTTTGTCCCTGTGGTGGAGGTACACCCACAGTGCTGTTCGGGAGGGACGCGCAGGATTTTGTCCCTGTGATGTTGGTACACCTACATTTCTGTTTGGGATTGAGTTCCAGGATTTTGTCCGTGTGGTGTAGGTGCATCCACAGTGCTGTTCGGGAGGGGGTTCCAGGATTTTGTCCCAGTGGTGTAGGTACACCCACAGTGCTGTTGGGGAGGGAGTTCCAGGATTTTGTCCCTGTGGTGTAGGTACCGCCATAGTGCTGTTAGGGAGGGAGATCCAGGAATTTGTCCCTGTGGTGTAGGTGCATCCACAGTGCTGTTAGGGATGGAGTTCCAGGATTTTTTCCCAGTGGTGTAGGTACACAGACAAAATTATTATTTAGGGAGATCCAGGATTTTGTCCCTTTGGTGTAGGTACACCCACAGTGCTGTTAGGGACGGAGATCCAGATTTTGTCCCTGTGGTGTAGGTGCACCCACAGTGCTGTTAGGGAGGATGTTCCAGGATTTTGTCCCTGTGGTGTCGGTACACCCACAGTGCTGTTTGGGAGGGAATTCCCGGAGTTTGTCCCTGTGGTGTCGGTACACCCACAGTGCTGTTTGGGAGGGAATTCCCGGAGTTTGTCCCTGTGGTGTAGGTACACCCACAGTGCTGTTCGGGAGGGAGTTCCAGGATTTTGTCCCTGTGGTGTAGGTACACCCACAGTGCTGTTAGGGTGGGAGTTCCAGGATTGTGTCCCTGTGGTGTAGGTACTCCCACAGTGCTGTTAGGGAGGGAGTTCCCGGATTTTGTCCCTGTGGTGTAGCTCCACCCTCAGTGCTATTGTGGAGGGAGTCCCAGGATTTTGTCGCTATGGTGTAGGTCCACCCACCGTGCTGTTAGGGACTGAGATCCTGGATTTTGTACATGTGGTGTAGGTACACCCACCGTGTTATTGGGGAGGGAGTTCCAGGATTTTGTCCCTGTGGTGTAGGTACACCCTCAGTGCTGGTAGGGAGGGAGTTCCAGGGTTTTGTCCATGTGGTGTCGGTACACCCACAGTGCTGTTAGGGAGGGAATTCCCGGAGTTTGTCCCTGTGGTGTATTTACACCCACAGTGCTGTTTGGGAGGGAGTTCCAGGATTTTGTTCCTGTGGAGTAGGTACACCCACAGTGCTGTTAGGGAGGGAGTTCCAGGATTTTGTCGCTATGGTGTAGGTACACCCACTGTGCTGTTAGGGACTGAGTTCCAGGATTTTGTTCATGTGGTGTAGGGACACCCTTAGTGATGTTAGGGAGGGAGTTCCAGGATTTTGTCCATGTGGTGTAGGTACACCCACAGTTCTGTTAGGGAGGGAGTTTCAGGAATTTGTCCCTGTGGTGCAGGTACACCCACGGTGTTATTGGGGAGGGATTTCCAGGATTTTGTCCCTGTGGTGTAGGTACACCCACGGTGTTATTGGGGAGGTAGTTCCAGGATTTTGTCCCTTTGGTGTAAGTACACCCACAGCGCTGTTTGGGAGGGATTTCCAGGATTTCGTCCCTGTAGTGTTGGTACACCCACAGTGCTGTTAGGGAGGGAGTTCCAGGGTTATGTCCCTGTGGTGTAGCTACACACACACTGCTGTTAGGGAGGGAGTTCCTGGACATTTTCCCTGTGGTGTAGGTACCCCCACAGTGCTGTTTGGGAGGGAGGTGCAGGATTTTGTCCCTGTGGTGTAGGTGCACCCAGAGTGCTGTTAGGGATGGAGTTCCAGGATTTTGTTCCTGTGGTGTAGGTACACCCAAAGTGCTGTTAGGTTGGTAGATCCAAGATTTTGTCCCTGTGGTGTAGGTACACCCTCAGTGCTGTTAGGGAGGGAGATCCAGGATTTTGTCCCTGTGGTGTAGGTACATCCTCTGTGCTGTTAGAGAGGGAGTTCCAGGATTTTGTCCCTGTGGTGTAGGTACACCCACAGTGCTGTTAGGGAGGGAGTTCCAGGATTTCGTCCCTGTGGTGTAGGTACACCCACAGTGCTGGTAGGGAGTGAGTTCCAGGATTTTGTCCTTGTGGTGTAGGTACACCCACAGTGCTGTTAGGGAGGGAGTTCCAGCATTTTGTCCCTGTGGTGTAGGTACACCCACAGTGCTGTAGGGGAGGGAGTTCCAGGATTTTGTCCCTGTAGTGTTGGTACACCCACAGTGCTGTTAGGGAGGGAGTTCCAGGATTTGTCCCTGTAGTGTAGGTACACCCACAGTGCTGTTTGAGAGGGAGTTCCAGGAATTTTGTCCGTGTGGCGTAGGTACACCCAAAGTGCTGTTAGGGAGGCAGTTCCAGGATTTTGTCCGTGTGGCGTTGGTACACCCACAGTGCTGTTAGGGAGGGAGATGCAGGATTTTGTCCCTGTGGTGGAGGTACACCCACAGTGCTGTTCGGGAGGGACGCGCAGGATTTTGTCCCTGTGATGTTGGTACACCTACATTTCTGTTTGGGATTGAGTTCCAGGATTTTGTCCGTGTGGTGTAGGTGCATCCACAGTGCTGTTCGGGAGGGGGTTCCAGGATTTTGTCCCAGTGGTGTAGGTACACCCACAGTGCTGTTGGGGAGGGAGTTCCAGGATTTTGTCCCTGTGGTGTAGGTACCGCCATAGTGCTGTTAGGGAGGGAGATCCAGGAATTTGTCCCTGTGGTGTAGGTGCATCCACAGTGCTGTTAGGGAGGGAGTTCCAGGATTTTTTCGCAGTGGTGTAGGTACACAGACAAAATTATTATTTAGGGAGATCCAGGATTTTGTCCCTTTGGTGTAGGTACACCCACAGTGCTGTTAGGGACGGAGATCCAGATTTTGTCCCTGTGGTGTAGGTGCACCCACAGTGCTGTTAGGGAGGATGTTCCAGGATTTTGTCCCTTTGGTGTCGGTACACCCACAGTGCTGTTTGGGAGGGAATTCCCGGAGTTTGTCCCTGTGGTGTCGGTACAACCACAGTGCTGTTTGGGAGGGAATTCCCGGAGTTTGTCCCTGTGGTGTAGGTACACCCACAGTGCTGTTCGGGAGGGAGTTCCAGGATTTTGTCCCTGTGGTGTAGGTACACCCATAGTGCTGTTAGGGTGGGAGTTCCAGGATTGTGTCCCTGTGGTGTAGGTACTCCCACAGTGCTGTTAGGGAGGGAGTTCCCGGATTTTGTCCCTGTGGTGTAGCTCCACCCTCAGTGCTATTGTGGAGGGAGTCCCAGGATTTTGTCGCTATGGTGTAGGTCCACCCACCGTGCTGTTAGGGACTGAGATCCTGGATTTTGTACATGTGGTGTAGGTACACCCACCGTGTTATTGGGGAGGGAGTTCCAGGATTTTGTCCCTGTGGTGTAGGTACACCCACAGTGCTGTTAGGGAGGGAGTTCCGGGATTTTGTCCCTGTGGTGTAGGTACACCCACAGTGCTGTTCGGGAGGGAGTTCCAGGATTTTGTGTGTGTGGTATAGGTACACCCACAGTGCTGTTTGGGAGGGATTTCCAGGATTTCGTCCCTGTGGTGTAGGTAAACCCACAGTGCTGTTAGGGAGGTGCAGGATTATGTCCCTGTGGTGTAGGTACACACACAGTGCTGTTAGGGAGGGAGTTCCTGGATTTTGTCCCTGTGGTGTAGGTACACCCACAGTGCTGTTAGGGAGGGAGTTGCAGGATTTTGTCCCTGTGGTGTAGGTACACCCTCAGTGCTCTTGTGGAGGGAGTTCCAGGATTTTGTCCCTGTGGTGTAGGTACACCCTCAGTGCTGTTAGGGAGGGAGTTCCAGGATTTTGTCCCTGTGGTGTAGGTACATCCTCAGTGCTGGTAGGGAGGGAGTTCCAGGGTTTTGTCCATGTGGTGTCGGTACACCCACAGTGCTGTTAGGGAGGGAATTCCTGGAGTTTGTCCCTGTGGTGTATTTACACCCACAGTGCTGTTTGGGAGGGAGTTCCAGGATTGTGTCCCTGTGGTGTAGTACACCCACAGTGCTGTTCGGGAGGGAGTTCCAGGATTTTGTCCCTGTGGAGTAGGTACACCCACAGTGCTGTTAGGGAGGGAGTTCCAGGATTTTGTCGCTATGGTGTAGGTACACCCACTGTGCTGTTAGGGACTGAGTTCCAGGATTTTGTTCATGTGGTGTAGGGACACCCTTAGTGATGTTAGGGAGGGAGTTCCAGGATTTTGTCCATGTGGTGTAGGTACACCCACAGTGCTGTTAGGGAGGGAGTTTCAGGAATTTGTCCCTGTGGTGCAGGTACACCCACGGTGTTATTGGGGAGGGATTTCCAGGATTTTGTCCCTGTGGTGTAGGTACACCCACGGTGTTATTGGGGAGGTAGTTCCAGGATTTTGCCCCTTTGGTGTAAGTACACCCACAGCGCTGTTTGGGAGGGATTTCCAGGATTTCGTCCCTGTGGTGTTGGTACACCCACAGTGCTGTTAGGGAGGGAGTTCCAGGATTATGTCCCTGTGGTTTAGGTACACACACACTGCTGTTAGGGAGGGAGTTCCTGGACATTTTCCCTGTGGTGTAGGTACCCCCACAGTGCTGTTTGGGAGGGAGGTGCAGGATTTTGTCCTGTGGTGTAGGTGCACCCAGAGTGCTGTTAGGGATGGAGTTCCAGGATTTTGTTCCTGTGGTGTAGGTACACCCAAAGTGCTGTTAGGTTGGTAGATCCAAGATTTTGTCCCTGTGGTGTAGGTACACCCTCAGTGCTGTTAGGGAGGGAGATCCAGGATTTTGTCCCTGTGGTGTAGGTACATCCTCTGTGCTGTTAGAGAGGGAGTTCCAGGATTTTGTCCCTGTGGTGTAGGTACACCCACAGTGCTGTTAGGGAGGGAGTTCCAGGATTTCGTCCCTGTGGTGTAGGTACACCCACAGTGCTGGTAGGGAGGGAGTTCCAGGATTTTGTCCTTGTGGTGTAGGTACACCCACAGTGCTGTTAGGGAGGGAGTTCCAGGATTTTGTCCCTGTGGTGTAGGTACACCCACAGTGCTGTAGGGGAGGGAGTTCCAGGATTTTGTCCCTGTAGTGTTGGTACACCCACAGTGCTGTTAGGGAGGGCGTTCCAGGATTTGTCCCTGTAGTGTAGGTACACCCACAGTGCTGTTTGAGAGGGAGTTCCAGGAGTTTTGTCCGTGTGGCGTAGGTACACCCAAAGTGCTGTTAGGGAGGCAGTTCCAGGATTTTGTCCGTGTGGCGTTGGTACACCCACAGTGCTGTTAGGGAGGGAGATGCAGGATTTTGTCCCTGTGGTGTCAGTACACCCACAGTGCTGTTAGGGAGGGACGTGCAGGATTTTGTCCCTGTGATGTTGGTACACCTACATTTCTGTTTGGGATTGAGTTCCAGGATTTTGTCCGTGTGGTGTAGGTGCATCCACAGTGCTGTTCGGGAGGGGGTTCCAGGGTTTTGTCCCTGTGGTGTAGGTACACCCACAGTGCTGTTGGGGAGGGAGTTCCAGGATTTTGTCCCTGTGGTGTAGGTACGGCCATAGTGCTGTTAGGGAGGGAGATCCAGGAATTTGTCCCTGTGGTGTAGGTGCATCCACAGTGCTGTTAGGGATGGAGTTCCAGGATTTTTTCCCAGTGGTGTAGGTACACAGACAAAATTATTATTTAGGGAGATCCAGGATTTTGTCCCTTTGGTGTAGGTACACCCACAGTGCTGTTAGGGACGGAGATCCAGATTTTGTCCCTGTGGTGTAGGTGCACCCACAGTGCTGTTAGGGAGGATGTTCCAGGATTTTGTCCCTGTGGTGTCGGTACACCCACAGTGCTGTTTGGGAGGGAATTCCAGGATTTTGTCCCTGTGGTGTAGGTACACCCTCAGTGCTGTTAGGGAGGGAGTTCCAGGATTTTGTCCCTGTGGTGTAGGTACACCCTCAGTGCTGTTAGGGAGGGAGTTCCAGGATTTTGTCCCTGTGGTGTAGGTACACCCTCAGTGCTGTTAGGGAGGGAGTTCCTGGATTTTGTCCCTGTGGTGTAGGTACAGCCACAGTGCTGTTAGTGAGGGAGTCCCAGGATTTTCTCCGTGTGGCGTAGGTGCACCCTCAGTGCTGTTAGGGAGGGAGTTCCAGGATTTGGTCCCTGTTGTGTAGGTACACCCACAGTGCTGTTAGGGAGGGAGATCCAGGGTTTTGTCCCTGTGGTGTACGTACACCCACATTGCTGTTAGGGAGAGATTGCCAGGATTTTTTCCCTGTGGCGTAGGTACATCCACAGTGCTGTTAGGGAGGGAGTTCCAGGAGTTTGTCCGTGTGGTGTAGGTACACCCACAGTGCTGTTAGGGAGGGAGTTCCAGGATTTTGTCCCTGTGGTGTAGGGACACCCACAGTGCTGTTAGGGAGGGAGTTCCAGGATTTTGTCCGTGTGGTGTAGGTACACCCACAGTGCTGTTAGGGAGGGAGTTCCAGGATTTTGTCCCTGTGGTGTATGTACACCCACATTGCTGTTAGGGAGGGAGTTCCAGGATTTTGTCCCTGTGGTGTAGGTACACCCACAGCGCTGTTAGGGAGGGAGTTCCAGGATTTTGTCCCTGTGGTGTAGGTACACCCACAGTGCTGTTAGGGTGGGAGTTCCAGGATTGTGTCCCTGTGGTGTAAGTACACCCACAGTGCTGTTCGGGAGGGAGTTCCAGGATTTTGTCTCTGTGGTGTAGCTACACCCTCAGTGCTGTTAGGGAGGGAGTTTCAGGAATTTGTCCCTGTGGTTTAGGTACACCCACGGTGTTATTGGGGAGGGAGTTCCAGGATTTTGTCCCTGTGGTGTAGGTACACCCACAGTGCTGCTAGGGACGGAGTTCCAGGATTTTGTTCCTGTGATGTAGGTACACCCACAGTGCTGTTAGGGTGGGAGTTCCAGGATTTTGTCCCTGTGATGTAGGTACACCCACAGTGCTGTTAGGGAGGGAGTTCCAGGATTTTGTGTGTGTGGTGTAGGTACACCCACAGTGCTGTTTGGGAGGGATTTCCAGGATTTCGTCCCTGTGGCGTAGGTACTTTCACAGTGCTGTTAGGGAGGGAGATGCAGGATTTTGTCCCTGTGGTGGAGGTACACCCACAGTGCTGTTAGGGAGGGACGTGCAGGATTTTGTCCCTGTGATGTTGGTACACCTACATTTCTGTTTGGGATTGAGTTCCAGGATTTTGTCCGTGTGGTGTAGGTGCATCCACAGTGCTGTTAGGGAGGAAGTTCCTGGATTTTGTCCCTGTGGTGTAGGTACACCCACAGTGCTGTTAGGGAGGGAGTTCCAGGATTTTGTCCCTGTGGTGTAGGTACAGCCATAGTGCTGTTAGGGAGGGAGATCCTGGAATTTGTCCCTGTGGTGTAGGTGCATCCACAGTGCTGTTAGGGATTGAGTTCCAGGATTTTTTCCCAGTGGTGTAGGTACACAGACAAAATTATTATTTAGGGAGATCCAGGATTTTGTCCCTTTGGTGTAGGTACACCCACAGTGCTGTTAGGGACGGAGATCCAGGATTTGTCCCTGTGGTGTAGGTACACCCACAGTGCTGTTAGGGAGGGAGTTCCCGGATTTTGTCCCTGTGGTGTAGGTACAGCCATACTGCTGTTAGGGAGGGAGATCCAGGATTTTGTCCCTGTGGTGTAGGTGCATCCACAGTGCTGTTAGGGATGGAGTTCCAGGATTTTTTCCCAGTGGTGTAGGTACACAGACAAAATTATTATTTAGGGAGATCCAGGATTTTGTCCCTTTGGTGTAGGTTCACCCACAGTGCTGTTAGGGACGGAGTTCCAGGTTTTGTCCCTGTGGTGTAGGTACACCCACAGTGCTGTTAAGGAGGATGTTCCAGGATTTTGTCCCTGTGGTGTAGGTACACCCACAGTGCTGTTAGGGAGTGAGTCCCAGGATTTTGTCCGTGTGGGGTAGGGACACCCTCAGTGCTGTTAGGGAGGGAGTTCCAGGATTTTGTCCCGGTGGTGTAGGTTTACCCACAGTGCTGTTAGGGAGGGAGTTCCAGGGTTTTGTCCCTGTGGTGTACGTACACCCACATTGCTGTTAGGGAGGGATTGCCAGGATTTTTTCCCTGTGGCGTAGGTTCACCCACAGTGCTGTTAGGGAGGGAGTTCCAGGATTTTGTCCGTGTGGTGTAGGTACACCCACAGTGCTGTTAGGGAGGGAGTTCCAGGATTTTGTCCCTGTGGTGTAGGGACACCCTCAGTGCTGTTAGGGATGGAGTTCCAGGATTTTGTCCCTGTGGTGTAGGTACACCCACATTGCTGTTAGGGAGGGATTTCCAGGATTTTGTCCCTGTGGTGTAGGTACACCCACAGTGCTGTTAGGGTGGGAGTTCCAGGATTGTGTCCCTGTGGTGTAGGTACTCCCACAGTGTTGTTCGGGAGGGAGTTCCAGGATTTTGTCTCTGTGGTGTAGCTCCACCCTCAGTGCTGTTAGGGAGGGAATTCCCGGAGTTTGTCCCTGTGGTGTAGGTACACCCACAGTGCTATTAGGGAGGGAGTTCCAGGATTTTGTCCCTGTGGTGTAGGTACACCCACAGTGCTGTTAGGGAGGGAGTTCCAGGATTGTGTCCCTGTGGTGTAGGTACACCCACAGTGCTGTTAGGGAGGGTGTTCCAGGATTTTGTCCCTGTGGTGTAGGTACACCCTCAGTGCTGTTAGGGAGGGATTTCCAGGATTTTCTCGCTATGGTGTAGGTACACCCACCGTGCTGTTAGGGATTGAGTTCCAGGATTTTGTACATGTGGTGTAGGTACACCCTTAGTGATGTTAGGGAGGGAGTTCCAGGTTTTTGTCTCTATGGTGTAGGTACACCCACAGTGCTGTTAGGGAGGGAGCTTCAGGAATTCGTCCCTGTGGTGTAGGTACACCCACGGTGTTATTGGGGAGGGAGTTCCAGGATTTTGTCCCTTTGGTGTAAGTACACCCTCAGTGCTGTTAGGGAGGGAGTTCCAGGATTTTGTCCCTGTGGTGTAGGTACACCCACATTGCTGTTAGGGAGGGAGTTCCAGGATTTTGTCCCTGTGGTGTAGGTACACCCACAGTGCTGTTAGGGTGGGAGTTCCAGCATTTTGTCCCTGTGGTGTAGGTACACCCACAGTGCTGTTAGGGAGGGAATTCCAGGATTTTGTCCCTGTGGTGTAGGTACACCCACAGTGCTGTTAGGGAGGGATTTCCAGGATTTCGTCCCTGTGGTGTAGGTAAACCCACAGTGCTATCAGGGAGGGAGGTGCAAGATTATGTCCCTGTGGTGTAGGTACACACACAGTGCTGTTAGGGAGGGAGTTCCTGGATTTTGTCCCTGTGGTGTAGGTTCCCCCACAGTGCTGTTAGGGAGGGAGTTGCAGGATTTTGTCCCTGTGGTGTAGGTGCACCCACAGTGCTGTTAGGGAGGGAGTTCCAGCATTTTGTCCCTGTGGTGTGGGTACACCCACAGTGCTGTTAGGTTGGTAGATCCAAGTTTTTGTCCCTGTGGTGTAGGTACACCCTCAGTGCTATTGTGGAGGGAGTTCCAGGATTTTGTCCCTTTGGTGTTGGTACACCCACAGTGCTGTTAGGTTGTTAGATCCAAGATTTTGTCTCTGTGGTGTAGGTACACCCTCAGTGCTCTTGTGGAAGGAGTTGCAGGATTTTGTCCCTGTGGTGTAGGTACACCCTCAGTGCTGTTAGGGAGGGAGTTCCAGGATTTTGTCCCTGTGGTGTAGGTACACCCACAGTGCTGGTAGGGAGGGAGTTCCAGGATTTTGTCCTTGTGGTTTAGGTACACCCACAGTGCTGCTGGGGAGGGAGTTCCAGGATTTTGTCCCTGTGGTGTAGGTACACCCACAGTGCTGTTGGGGAGGGAGTTCCAGATTTTGTCCCTGTGGTGTAGGTACACCCACAGTGCTGTTGGGGAGGGAGTTCCAGGATTTTGTCCCTGTAGTGTAGGTACACCCACAGTGCTGTTGGGGAGGGAGTTCCAGGATTTGTCCCTGTAGTGTAGGTACTCCCACATTGATGTTTGAGTGGGAGTTCCAGGATTTTGTCCGTGTGGCGTAGGTACACCCACAGTGCTGTTAGGGAGGGAGTTCCAGGGATTTGTCCCTGTGGTGTAGGTACTCCCACATTGCTGTAATGGTGGGAGTGCCAGGATTTTTTCCCTGTTGTGTAGGTACACCCACAGTGCTGTTAGGGAGGGAGTTCCAGGATTTTGTCCCTGTGGTGTAGGTACACCCTCAGTGCTGTTAGGGAGGGAGTTCCAGGTATTTGTCCCTGTGGTGTAGGTACACCCACAGTGCTGTTAGGGAGGGATTTCCAGGATTTTGTCCCTGTGGTGTATGTACACCCATATTGCTGTTAGCGAGGGAGTCCCAGGATTTTGTCCCTGTGGTGTAGGTACACCCACAGTCCTGTTATGGAGGAAGTTCCAGGATTTTGTCCCTGTGGTGTAGGTACACCCACAGTGCTGTTAGGGAGGGAGTTCCAGGATTTTGTCGCTATGGTGTAGGTACACCCACTGTGCTGTTAGGGACTGAGTTCCAGGATTTTGTTCATGTGGTGTAGGGACACCCTTAGTGATGTTAGGGAGGGAGTTCCAGGATTTTGTCCATGTGGTGTCGGTACACCCACAGTGCTGTTAGGGAGGGAGTTTCAGGAATTTGTCCCTGTGGTGCAGGTACACCCACGGTGTTATTGGGGAGGGATTTCCAGGATTTTGTCCCTGTGGTGTAGGTACACCCACGGTGTTATTGGGGAGGTAGTTCCAGGATTTTGCCCCTTTGGTGTAAGTACACCCACAGCGCTGTTTGGGAGGGATTTCCAGGATTTCGTCCCTGTGGTGTTGGTACACCCACAGTGCTGTTAGGGAGGGAGTTCCAGGATTATGTCCCTGTGGTTTAGGTACACACACACTGCTGTTAGGGAGGGAGTTCCTGGACATTTTCCCTGTGGTGTAGGTACCCCCACAGTGCTGTTTGGGAGGGAGGTGCAGGATTTTGTCCTGTGGTGTAGGTGCACCCAGAGTGCTGTTAGGGATGGAGTTCCAGGATTTTGTTCCTGTGGTGTAGGTACACCCAAAGTGCTGTTAGGGAGGGAGATCCAGGATTTTGTCCCTGTGGTGTAGGTACATCCTCTGTGCTGTTAGAGAGGGAGTTCCAGGATTTTGTCCCTGTGGTGTAGGTACACCCACAGTGCTGTTAGGGAGGGAGTTCCAGGATTTCGTCCCTGTGGTGTAGGTACACCCACAGTGCTGGTAGGGAGGGAGTTCCAGGATTTTGTCCTTGTGGTGTAGGTACACCCACAGTGCTGTTAGGGAGGGAGTTCCAGGATTTTGTCCCTGTGGTGTAGGTACACCCACAGTGCTGTAGGGGAGGGAGTTCCAGGATTTTGTCCCTGTAGTGTTGGTACACCCACAGTGCTGTTAGGGAGGGCGTTCCAGGATTTGTCCCTGTAGTGTAGGTACACCCACAGTGCTGTTTGAGAGGGAGTTCCAGGAGTTTTGTCCGTGTGGCGTAGGTACACCCAAAGTGCTGTTAGGGAGGCAGTTCCAGGATTTTGTCCGTGTGGCGTTGGTACACCCACAGTGCTGTTAGGGAGGGAGATGCAGGATTTTGTCCCTGTGGTGTCAGTACACCCACAGTGCTGTTAGGGAGGGACGTGCAGGATTTTGTCCCTGTGATGTTGGTACACCTACATTTCTGTTTGGGATTGAGTTCCAGGATTTTGTCCGTGTGGTGTAGGTGCATCCACAGTGCTGTTCGGGAGGGGGTTCCAGGGTTTTGTCCCTGTGGTGTAGGTACACCCACAGTGCTGTTGGGGAGGGAGTTCCAGGATTTTGTCCCTGTGGTGTAGGTACGGCCATAGTGCTGTTAGGGAGGGAGATCCAGGAATTTGTCCCTGTGGTGTAGGTGCATCCACAGTGCTGTTAGGGATGGAGTTCCAGGATTTTTTCCCAGTGGTGTAGGTACACAGACAAAATTATTATTTAGGGAGATCCAGGATTTTGTCCCTTTGGTGTAGGTACACCCACAGTGCTGTTAGGGACGGAGATCCAGATTTTGTCCCTGTGGTGTAGGTGCACCCACAGTGCTGTTAGGGAGGATGTTCCAGGATTTTGTCCCTGTGGTGTCGGTACACCCACAGTGCTGTTTGGGAGGGAATTCCTGGATTTTGTCCCTGTGGTGTAGGTACACCCTCAGTGCTGTTAGGGAGGGAGTTCCAGGATTTTGTCCCTGTGGTGTAGGTACACCCTCAGTGCTGTTAGGGAGGGAGTTCCAGGATTTTGTCCCTGTGGTGTAGGTACACCCTCAGTGCTGTTAGGGAGGGAGTTCCTGGATTTTGTCCCTGTGGTGTAGGTACAGCCACAGTGCTGTTAGTGAGGGAGTCCCAGGATTTTCTCCGTGTGGCGTAGGTGCACCCTCAGTGCTGTTAGGGAGGGAGTTCCAGGATTTGGTCCCTGTTGTGTAGGTACACCCACAGTGCTGTTAGGGAGGGAGATCCAGGGTTTTGTCCCTGTGGTGTACGTACACCCACATTGCTGTTAGGGAGAGATTGCCAGGATTTTTTCCCTGTGGCGTAGGTACATCCACAGTGCTGTTAGGGAGGGAGTTCCAGGATTTTGTCCGTGTGGTGTAGGTACACCCACAGTGCTGTTAGGGAGGGAGTTCCAGGATTTTGTCCCTGTGGTGTAGGGACACCCACAGTGCTGTTAGGGAGGGAGTTCCAGGATTTTGTCCCTGTGGTGTAGGTACACCCACATTGCTGTTAGGGAGGGTGTTCCAGGATTTTGTCCCTGTGGTGTAGGTACACCCACAGCGCTGTTAGGGAGGGAGTTCCAGGATTTTGTCCCTGTGGTGTAGGTACACCCACAGTGCTGTTAGGGTGGGAGTTCCAGGATTGTGTCCCTGTGGTGTAAGTACACCCACAGTGCTGTTCGGGAGGGAGTTCCAGGATTTTGTCTCTGTGGTGTAGCTACACCCTCAGTGCTGTTAGGGAGGGAGTTTCAGGAATTTGTCCCTGTGGTTTAGGTACACCCACGGTGTTATTGGGGAGGGAGTTCCAGGATTTTGTCCCTGTGGTGTAGGTACACCCACAGTGCTGCTAGGGACGGAGTTCCAGGATTTTGTTCCTGTGATGTAGGTACACCCACAGTGCTGTTAGGGTGGGAGTTCCAGGATTTTGTCCCTGTGATGTAGGTACACCCACAGTGCTGTTAGGGAGGGAGTTCCAGGATTTTGTGTGTGTGGTGTAGGTACACCCACAGTGCTGTTTGGGAGGGATTTCCAGGATTTCGTCCCTGTGGCGTAGGTACTTTCACAGTGCTGTTAGGGAGGGAGATGCAGGATTTTGTCCCTGTGGTGGAGGTACACCCACAGTGCTGTTAGGGAGGGACGTGCAGGATTTTGTCCCTGTGATGTTGGTACACCTACATTTCTGTTTGGGATTGAGTTCCAGGATTTTGTCCGTGTGGTGTAGGTGCATCCACAGTGCTGTTAGGGAGGGAGTTCCTGGATTTTGTCCCTGTGGTGTAGGTACACCCACAGTGCTGTTAGGGAGGGAGTTCCAGGATTTTGTCCCTGTGGTGTAGGTACAGCCATAGTGCTGTTAGGGAGGGAGATCCTGGAATTTGTCCCTGTGGTGTAGGTGCATCCACAGTGCTGTTAGGGATTGAGTTCCAGGATTTTTTCCCAGTGGTGTAGGTACACAGACAAAATTATTATTTAGGGAGATCCAGGATTTTGTCCCTTTGGTGTAGGTACACCCACAGTGCTGTTAGGGACGGAGATCCAGGTTTTGTCCCTGTGGTGTAGGTACACCCACAGTGCTGTTAGGGAGGGAGTTCCCGGATTTTGTCCCTGTGGTGTAGGTACAGCCATACTGCTTTTAGGGAGGGAGATCCAGGATTTTGTCCCTGTGGTGTAGGTGCATCCACAGTGCTGTTAGGGATGGAGTTCCAGGATTTTTTCCCAGTGGTGTAGGTACACAGACAAAATTATTATTTAGGGAGATCCAGGATTTTGTCCCTTTGGTGTAGGTACACCCACAGTGCTGTTAGGGACGGAGTTCCAGGTTTTGTCCCTGTGGTGTAGGTACACCCACAGTGCTGTTAAGGAGGATGTTCCAGGATTTTGTCCCTGTGGTGTCGGTACACCCACAGTGCTGTTAGGGAGGGAATTCCCGGAGTTTGTCCCTGTGGTGTAGGTACACCCACCGTGCTGTTTGAGAAGGAGTTCCAGGATTTTGTCTGTGTGGCGTAGGTACACCCACAGAGCTGTTAGGGAGTGAGTTCCAGGATTTTGTCCCTGTGGTGTAGGTACACCCACAGTGCTGTTAGGAAGGGAGTTCCAGGATTTTGTCCCTGTGGTGTAGGTACACCCACAGTGCTGTAAGGGAGGGAGTTACAGGATTTTGTCCCTGTGGTGTAGGTACACCCACAGTGCTGTTAGGGAGGGAGTTCCAGGATTTTGTCCCTGTGGTGTAGGTACACCCTCAGTGCTGTTAGGGAGGGAGTTCCAGGATTTTGTCCGTGTGGCTTAAGGACACCCACAGTGCTGTTAGGGAGTGAGTCCCAGGATTTTGTCCGTGTGGGGTAGGGACACCCTCAGTGCTGTTAGGGAGGGAGTTCCAGGATTTGGTCCCGGTGGTGTAGGTTTACCCACAGTGCTGTTAGGGAGGGAGTTCCAGGGTTTTGTCCCTGCGGTGTACGTACACCCACATTGCTGTTAGGGAGGGATTGCCAGGATTTTTTCCCTGTGGCGTAGGTTCACCCACAGTGCTGTTAGGGAGGGATTTCCAGGATTTTGTCCCTGTGGTGTAGGTACACCCACAGTGCTGTTAGGGTGGGAGTTCCAGGATTGTGTCCCTGTGGTGTAGGTACACCCACAGTGCTGTTAGGGAGGGAGTCCCAGGATTTTGTCCCTGTGGTGTCGGTACACCCACAGTGCTGTTCGGGAGGGAGTTCCAGGATTTTGTCTCTGTGGTGTAGCTCCACCCTCAGTGCTGTTAGGGAGGGAATTCCCGGAGTTTGTCCCTGTGGTGTAGGTACACCCACAGTGCTGTTAGGGAGGGAGTTCCAGGATTGTGTCCCTGTGGTGTAGGTACACCCTCAGTGCTGTTAGGGAGGGAGTTCCTGGATTTTGTCCCTGTGGTGTAGGTACAGCCACAGTGCTGTTAGTGAGGGAGTCCCAGGATTTTCTCCGTGTGGCGTAGGTGCACCCTCAGTGCTGTTAGGGAGGGAGTTCCAGGATTTGGTCCCTGTTGTGTAGGTACACCCACAGTGCTGTTAGGGAGGGAGATCCAGGGTTTTGTCCCTGTGGTGTACGTACACCCACATTGCTGTTAGGGAGAGATTGCCAGGATTTTTTCCCTGTGGCGTAGGTACATCCACAGTGCTGTTAGGGAGGGAGTTCCAGGATTTTGTCCGTGTGGTGTAGGTACACCCACAGTGCTGTTAGGGAGGGAGTTCCAGGATTTTGTCCCTGTGGTGTAGGGACACCCACAGTGCTGTTAGGGAGGGAGTTCCAGGATTTTGTCCCTGTGGTGTAGGTACACCCACATTGCTGTTAGGGAGGGAGTTCCAGGATTTTGTCCCTGTGGTGTAGGTACACCCACAGCGCTGTTAGGGAGGGAGTTCCAGGATTTTGTCCCTGTGGTGTAGGTACACCCACAGTGCTGTTAGGGTGGGAGTTCCAGGATTGTGTCCCTGTGGTGTAAGTACACCCACAGTGCTGTTCGGGAGGGAGTTCCAGGATTTTGTCTCTGTGGTGTAGCTACACCCTCAGTGCTGTTAGGGAGGGAGTTTCAGGAATTTGTCCCTGTGGTTTAGGTACACCCACGGTGTTATTGGGGAGGGAGTTCCAGGATTTTGTCCCTGTGGTGTAGGTACACCCACAGTGCTGCTAGGGACGGAGTTCCAGGATTTTGTTCCTGTGATGTAGGTACACCCACAGTGCTGTTAGGGTGGGAGTTCCAGGATTTTGTCCCTGTGATGTAGGTACACCCACAGTGCTGTTAGGGAGGGAGTTCCAGGATTTTGTGTGTGTGGTGTAGGTACACCCACAGTGCTGTTTGGGAGGGATTTCCAGGATTTCGTCCCTGTGGCGTAGGTACTTTCACAGTGCTGTTAGGGAGGGAGATGCAGGATTTTGTCCCTGTGGTGGAGGTACACCCACAGTGCTGTTAGGGAGGGACGTGCAGGATTTTGTCCCTGTGATGTTGGTACACCTACATTTCTGTTTGGGATTGAGTTCCAGGATTTTGTCCGTGTGGTGTAGGTGCATCCACAGTGCTGTTAGGGAGGGAGTTCCTGGATTTTGTCCCTGTGGTGTAGGTACACCCACAGTGCTGTTAGGGAGGGAGTTCCAGGATTTTGTCCCTGTGGTGTAGGTACAGCCATAGTGCTGTTAGGGAGGGAGATCCTGGAATTTGTCCCTGTGGTGTAGGTGCATCCACAGTGCTGTTAGGGATTGAGTTCCAGGATTTTTTCCCAGTGGTGTAGGTACACAGACAAAATTATTATTTAGGGAGATCCAGGATTTTGTCCCTTTGGTGTAGGTACACCCACAGTGCTGTTAGGGACGGAGATCCAGGTTTTGTCCCTGTGGTGTAGGTACACCCACAGTGCTGTTAGGGAGGGAGTTCCCGGATTTTGTCCCTGTGGTGTAGGTACAGCCATACTGCTTTTAGGGAGGGAGATCCAGGATTTTGTCCCTGTGGTGTAGGTGCATCCACAGTGCTGTTAGGGATGGAGTTCCAGGATTTTTTCCCAGTGGTGTAGGTACACAGACAAAATTATTATTTAGGGAGATCCAGGATTTTGTCCCTTTGGTGTAGGTACACCCACAGTGCTGTTAGGGACGGAGTTCCAGGTTTTGTCCCTGTGGTGTAGGTACACCCACAGTGCTGTTAAGGAGGATGTTCCAGGATTTTGTCCCTGTGGTGTCGGTACACCCACAGTGCTGTTAGGGAGGGAATTCCCGGAGTTTGTCCCTGTGGTGTAGGTACACCCACCGTGCTGTTTGAGAAGGAGTTCCAGGATTTTGTCTGTGTGGCGTAGGTACACCCACAGAGCTGTTAGGGAGTGAGTTCCAGGATTTTGTCCCTGTGGTGTAGGTACACCCACAGTGCTGTTAGGAAGGGAGTTCCAGGATTTTGTCCCTGTGGTGTAGGTACACCCACAGTGCTGTAAGGGAGGGAGTTACAGGATTTTGTCCCTGTGGTGTAGGTACACCCACAGTGCTGTTAGGGAGGGAGTTCCAGGATTTTGTCCCTGTGGTGTAGGTACACCCTCAGTGCTGTTAGGGAGGGAGTTCCAGGATTTTGTCCGTGTGGCTTAAGGACACCCACAGTGCTGTTAGGGAGTGAGTCCCAGGATTTTGTCCGTGTGGGGTAGGGACACCCTCAGTGCTGTTAGGGAGGGAGTTCCAGGATTTGGTCCCGGTGGTGTAGGTTTACCCACAGTGCTGTTAGGGAGGGAGTTCCAGGGTTTTGTCCCTGCGGTGTACGTACACCCACATTGCTGTTAGGGAGGGATTGCCAGGATTTTTTCCCTGTGGCGTAGGTTCACCCACAGTGCTGTTAGGGAGGGATTTCCAGGATTTTGTCCCTGTGGTGTAGGTACACCCACAGTGCTGTTAGGGTGGGAGTTCCAGGATTGTGTCCCTGTGGTGTAGGTACACCCACAGTGCTGTTAGGGAGGGAGTCCCAGGATTTTGTCCCTGTGGTGTCGGTACACCCACAGTGCTGTTCGGGAGGGAGTTCCAGGATTTTGTCTCTGTGGTGTAGCTCCACCCTCAGTGCTGTTAGGGAGGGAATTCCCGGAGTTTGTCCCTGTGGTGTAGGTACACCCACAGTGCTGTTAGGGAGGGAGTTCCAGGATTGTGTCCCTGTGGTGTAGGTACACCCACAGTGCTGTTAGGGAGGGTGTTCCAGGATTTTGTCCCAGTGGTGTAGGTACACCCTCAGTGCTGTTAGGGAGGGATTTCCAGGATTTTCTCGCTATGGTGTAGGTACACCCACCGTGCTGTTAGGGATTGAGTTCCAGGATTTTGTACATGTGGTGTAGGTACACCCTTAGTGATGTTAGGGAGGGAGTTCCAGGTTTTTGTCTCTATGGTGTAGGTACACCCACAGTGCTGTTAGGGAGGGAGTCCCAGGATTTTGTCCCTGTGGTGTGGGTACACCCACAGTTCTGTTAGGGAGGGAGTTCCAGGATTTTGTCCCTGTGGTGTAGGTACTCCCACAGTGCTGTTAGGGAGGGAGTTCCAGGATTTTGTCCCTGTGGTATAGGTACACCCACAGTGCTGTTAGGGAGGGATTTCCAGGATTTCGTCCCTGTGGTGTAGGTAAACCCACAGTGCTATTAGGGAGGGAGGTGCAAGATTATGTCCCTGTGGTGTAGGTACACACACAGTGCTGTTAGGGAGGGAGTTCCTGGATTTTGTCCCTGTGGTGTAGGTACACCCACAGTGCTGTTAGGGAGGGAGTTGCAGGATTTTGTCCATGTGGTGTAGGTGCACCCACAGTGCTGTTAGGGAGGGAGTTCCAGGATTTTGTCCCTTTCGTGTTGGTACACCCACAGTGCTGTTAGGTTGTTAGATCCAAGATTTTGTCTCTGTGGTGTAGGTACACCCTCAGTGCTCTTGTGGAAGGAGTTCCAGGATTTTGTCCCTGTGGTGTAGGTACACCCTCAGTGCTGTTAGGGAGGGAGTTCCAGGATTTTGTCCCTGTGGTGTAGGTACACCCACAGTGCTGGTAGGGAGGGAGTTCCAGGATTTTGTCCTTGTGGTTTAGGTACACCCACAGTGCTGCTGGGGAGGGAGTTCCAGGATTTTGTCCCTGTGGTGTAGGTACACCCACAGTGCTGTTGGGGAGGGAGTTCCAGGATTTTGTCCCTGTGGTGTAGGTACACCCACAGTGCTGTTGGGGAGGGAGTTCCAGGATTTTGTCCCTGTAGTGTAGGTACTCCCACAGTGCTGTTGGGGAGGGAGTTCCAGGATTTGTCCCTGTAGTGTAGGTACTCCCACATTGATGTTTGAGTGGGAGTTCCAGGATTTTGTCCGTGTGGCGTAGGTACACCCACAGTGCTGTTAGGGAGGGAGTTCCAGGGATTTGTCCCTGTGGTGTAGGTACTCCCACATTGCTGTAATGGTGGGAGTGCCAGGATTTTTTCCCTGTTGTGTAGGTACACCCACAGTGCTGTTAGGGAGGGAGTTCCAGGATTTTGTCCCTGTGGTGTAGGTACACCCTCAGTGCTGTTAGGGAGGGAGTTCCAGGTATTTGTCCCTGTGGTGTAGGTACACCCACAGTGCTGTTAGGGAGGGATTTCCAGGATTTTGTCCCTGTGGTGTATGTACACCCATATTGCTGTTAGCGAGGGAGTCCCAGGATTTTGTCCCTGTGGTGTAGGTACACCCACAGTCCTGTTATGGAGGAAGTTCCAGGATTTTGTCCCTGTGGTGTAGGTACACCCACAGTGCTGTTCGGGAGAGAGTTCCAGGAATTTTTCCGTGTGGCCTAGGTACACCCACAGTGCTGTTAGGGAGGGAGTTCCAGGATTTTGTCCCTGTGGTGTAGGTACACCCTCAGTGCTGTTAGGGAGGGAGTTCCAGGATTTTGTCCGTGTGGCGTAAGGACACCCACAGTGCTGTTAGGGAGGGAGTCCCAGGATTTTGTCCGTGTGGCGTCGGTACACCCTCAGTGATGTTAGGGAGGGAGTTCCAGGATTTTGTCCCTGTGGTGTAGGTACACCCTCAGTGCTGTTAGGGAGGGAGTTCCAGGATTTGGTCCCGGTGGTGTAGGTACACCTACAGTGTTGTTAGGCAGGGAGTTCCAGGATTTTGTCCATGTTTTGTAGGTACACCCTCAGTGCTGTTAGGGAGGGAGTTCCAGGATTTTGTCCATGTGGTGTAGGTACACCCACAGTGCTGTTAGGGAGGGAGTTCCAGGATTTGGTCCCTGTGGTGTAGCTCCCCCCTCAGTGCTATTGTGGAGGGAGTCCCAGGATTTCGTCGCTATGGTGTAGGTCCACCCACCGTGCTGTTAGGGACTGAGTTCCAGGATTTTGTCTGTGTGGTGTAGGTACACCACAGTGCTGTTTGGGAGGGATTTCCAGGATTTCGTCCCTGTGGTGTAGGTAAACCCACAGTGCTATCAGGGAGGTTGGTGCAGGATTATGTCCCTGTTGTGTAGGTACACACCCAGTGCTGTTAGGGAGGGAGTTCCTGGATTTTGTCCCTGTGGTGTAGGTACCCCCCACTGTGCTGTTAGGGAGGGAGTTGCAGGATTTTGTCCCTGTGGTGTAGGTGCTCCCACAGTGCTGTTAGGGAGGGAGTTCCAGCATTTTGTCCCTGTGGTGTAGGTACACCCACAGTGCTGTTAGGTTGGTAGATCCAAGATTTTGTCCCTGTGGTGTAGGTACACCCACAGTGCTGTTATGGAGGGAGTTCCAGGATTTTGTCCCTGTGGTGTAGGTGCACCCTCTGTGCTGTTAGCGAGGGAGTTCCAGGATTTTGTCCCTGTGGTGTATGCACACCCACATTGCAGTTAGGGAGGGAGTTCCAGGATTTTGTCCCTGTGGTGTAGGTACACACACAGTGCTGTTAGGGAGGGAATTCCAGGATATTGTTCCTGTAGTGTAGGTACACGCACAGTGCTGTTAGGGACGGTATTCCTGGATTTTGTGTCTGTTGTGTAGGTGCACCCACAGTGCTGTTTAGGCAGGGAGATCCAGGGTTTTGTCCCGGTGGTGTATGTACACACACATTGCTGTTAGCGAGGGAATTCCAGGATTTTTCCCTGTAGTGTAGGTACACCCACAGTGCTGTTAGGGAGGGAGTCCCAGGATTTTGTCCATGTGGTGTAGGTACACCCACAGTGCTGTTAGGGCGGGAGTTCCAGGATTTTGTCCCTGTTGTGTAGGTATACACACAGTGCTGTTAGGGAGAGATTTCCAGGATTTTGTCCATGTTGTGTCGGTACACCCACGGTGTTGTTAGGGAGGGAATTCCCGGAGTTTGCCCCTGTGGTGTAGGTACACCCACAGTGCTGTTATGGAGGGAATTCCCGGAGTTTGTCCCTGTGGTGTAGGTACACCCACAGTGCTGTTAGGGAGGGAGTTCTAGGATTTTGTCCATGTGGTGTAGGTACACCCACAGTGCTGTTAGTGGGGGAGTCCCAGGATTTTGTACCTCTGGTGTTTGTATACCCGCAGTGCTTTTTGGGAGGGAGTTCCAGGATTTTGTCCCTGTGGTGTAGGTACACCCACAGTGCTGTTAGGGAGGGAGTTCCAGGATTTGGTCCCTGTGGTGTAGGTACCCCCACAGCGCTGTTAGGGAGGGAGTTCCAGGATTTTGTCCCTGTGGTGTCGGTACACCCACAGTGATGTTAGGGAGGGATCTCTAGGATTTTGTCACGTGTGGTGTAGGTACACCCACAGTGCTGTTAGGGAGGGATAACTAGGATTTTGTCCCGTGTGGTGTTTGTACTCCCACCGTGCTGTTAGGGAGGGAATTCCAGGAATTTTTCCCTGTGGTGTAGGTACACCCACAGTGCTGTTAGGGAGGGAGTTCCAGGATTTTGTCCATGTGGTGCAGGATCTCCCACAGTGCTGTTGGGGAGGGAGTTCCAGCATTTTGTCCGTTTGGTGCAGGTACACCCACAGTGCTGTTAGGGAGGGAGTTCCAGGATTTTGTCCCTGTAGTGTAGGTACACCCACGGTCTTGTTGGGGAGGGAGTTCCAGGATTTTGTCTGTGTGGTGTAGGTACACCCATAGTGCTGTTTGGGATGGAGTTCCAGGACTTTGTTCCTGTGATGTTTGTATACCCACACTGCTCTTAGGGAGGGATTTCCGGGATTTTGTCCCTGTGGTGTAGGTACACCCACAGTGCCGTTAGGGAGCGAGTTCCAGGATTTTGTCCCTGTGGTGTAGGTACACCCACAGTCCTGTTATGGAAGGAGTTCCAGGATTTTGTCCCTGTGGTGTAGGTACTCCCACAGTGCTGTTATGGAGGGAGCTCCTGGATTTTGTCCCGTGTGGTGTAGGTGCACCCACAGTCCTGTTAGGGAGGGAGTTCCAGGATTTTGTCCCTGTGGTGTAGCTCCACCCTCAGTGCTATTGTGGAGGGAGTCCCAGGATTTTGTCGCTATGGTGTAGGTCCACCCACCGTGCTGTTAGTGACTGAGTTCCTGGATTTTGTACATGTGGTGTAGGTACACCCACCGTGTTATTGGGGAGGGAGTTCCAGGATTTTGTCCCTGTGGTGTAGGTACACCCACAGTGCTGTTAGGGTGGGAGTTCCAGGATTTTGTCCCTGTGGTGTAGGTACACCCACAGTGCTGTTTGGGAGGGATTTCCAGGATTTCGTCCCTGTGGTGTAGGTAAACCCACAGTGCTATTAGGGAGGGAGGTGCAAGATTATGTCCCTGTGGTGTAGGTACACACACAGTGCTGTTAGGGAGGGAGTTCCTGGATTTTGTCCCTGTGGTGTAGGTTCCCCACAGTGCTGTTAGGGAGGGAGTTGCAGGATTTTGTCCCTGTGGTGTAGGTGCACCCACAGTGCTGTTAGGGAGGGAGTTCCAGCATTTTGTCCCTGTGGTGTAGGTACACCCACAGTGCTGTTAGGTTGGTAGATCCAAGTTTTTGTCCCTGTGGTGTAGGTACACCCTCAGTGCTATTGTGGAGGGAGTTCCAGGATTTTGTCCCTTTGGTGTAGGTACACCCACCGTGCTGTTAGGTTGTTAGATCCAAGATTTTGTCCCTGTGGTGTAGGTACACCCTCAGTGCTCTTGTGGAAGGAGTTCCAGGAGTTTGTCCCTGTGGTGTAGGTACACCCTCAGTGCTGTTATGGAGGGAGTTCCAGGATTTTGTCCCTGTGGTGTATGTACACCCACAGTGCTGGTAGGGAGGGAGTTCCAGGATTTTGTCCTTGTGGTTTAGGTACACCCACAGTGCTGTTGGGGAGGGAGTTCCAGGATTTTGTCCCTGTGGTGTAGGTACACCCACAGTGCTGTTGGGGAGGGAGTTCCTGGATTTTGTCCCTGTAGTGTAGGTACACCCACAGTGCTGTTAGGGAGGGAGTTCCAGGAATTGTCCCTGTGGTGTAGGTACACCCACATTGATGTTTGAGTGGGAGTTCCAGGATTTTGTCCGTGTGGCGTAGGTACACCCACAGTGCTGTTAGGGAGGGAGTCCCTGGATTTTGTCCATGTGGCGTAGGTACACGGTCAGTGATGTTAGGGAGGGTATTCCAGGATTTTGTCCCTGTGATGTAGGTGCACCCACAGTGCTGTTAGGGAGGGAGTTCCAGGGACTTGTCCTGTGGTGTAGGTACTCCCACATTGCTGTAATGGTGGGAGTGCCAGGATTTTTTCCCTGTTGTGTAGGTACACCCACAGTGCTGTTAGGGAGGGAGTTCCAGGATTTTGTCCCTGTGGTGTAGGTACACCCTCAGTGCTGTTAGGGAGGGAGTTCCAGGATATTGTCCCTGTGGTGTAGGTACACCCACAGTGCTGTTAGGGAGGGAGTTCCAGGATTTTGTCCCTGTGGTGTAGGTACACCCACAGTGCTGTTAGGGAGGGATTTCCAGGACTTTGTCCCTGTGGTGTAGGTACACCCATATTGCTGTTAGCGAGCGAGTCCCAGGATTTTGTCCCTGTGGTGTAGGTACACCCACAGTGCTGTTATGAGGGAGTTCCAGGATTTTTTCCCTGTGGTGTAGGTACACCCACAGTGCTGTTAGGGAGGGAGTTCCAGGATTGTGTCCCTGTGGTGTAGGTACACCCACAGTCCTGTTATGGAGGGAGTTCCAGGATTTTGTCCCTGTGGTGTAGGTACACCCACAGTGCTGTTCGGGAGAGAGTTCCAGGAATTTGTCCGTGTGGCGTAGGTACACCCACAGTGCTGTTAGGGAGGGAGTTCCAGGATTTTGTCCCTGTGGTGTAGGTACACCCTCAGTGTTGTTAGGGAGGGAGTTCCAGGATTTTGTCCGTGTGGCGTAAGGACACCCGCAGTGCTGTTAGGGAGGGAGTCCCAGGATTTTGTCCGTGTGGCGTCGGTACACCCTCAGTGATGTTAGGGAGGGAGTTCCAGGATTTTGTCCCTGTGGTGTAGGTACACCCACAGTGCTGTTAGGGAGGGAGTTCCAGGATTTGGTCCCGGTGGTGTAGGTACACCTACAGTGTTGTTAGGCAGGGAGTTCCAGGATTTTGTCCATGTTTTGTAGGTACACCCTCAGTGCTGTTAGGGAGGGAGTTCCAGGATTTTGTCCATGTGGTGTAGGTACACCCACAGTGCTGTTAGGGAGGGAGTTCCAGGATTTTGTCCCTGTGGTGTAGCTCCACCCTCAGTGCTATTGTGGAGAGAGTCCCAGGATTTTGTCGCTATGGTGTAGGTGCACCCACCATGCTGTTAGGGACTGACTTCCAGGATTTTGTCTGTGTGGTGTAGGTACACCCACAGTGCTGTTTGGGAGGGATTTCCAGGATTTCGTCCCTGTGGTGTAGGTAAACCCACAGTGCTATTAGGGAGGTTGGTGCAGGATTATGTCCCTGTTGTGTAGGTACACACACAGTGCTGTTAGGGAGGGAGTTCCTGGATTTTGTCCCTGTGGTGTAGGTACCCCCACAGTGCTGTTAGGGAGGGAGTTGCAGGATTTTGTCCCTGTGGTGTAGGTGCTCCCTCAGTGCTGTTAGGGAGGGAGTTCCAGCATTTTGTCCCTGTGGTGTAGGTACACCCACAGTGCTGTTAGGTTGGTAGATCCAAGATTTTTTCCCTGTAGTGTAGGTACACCCTCAGTGCTATTGTGGAGGCAGTTCCAGGATTTTGTCCCTGTGGTGTAGGTACACCCACAGTGCTGTTAGGTTGTTAGATCCAAGATTTTGTCCCTGTGGTGTAGGTACACCCTCAGTGCTCTTGTGGAGGTAGTTCCAGGATTTTGTCCCTGTGGTGTAGGTACACCCACAGTTCTGTTAGGGAGGGAGTTCCAGGATTTTGTCCCTGTGGTGTAGGTGCACCCTCTGTGCTGTTAGGGAAGGAGTTCCAGGATTTTGTCCCTGTGGTGTATGCACACCCACATTGCTGTTAGGGAGGGAGTTCCAGGATTTTGTCCCTGTGGTGTAGGTACACCCACAGTGCTGTTAGGGAGGGAGTTCCAGGAATTGTCCCTGTGGTGTAGGTACACCCACATTGATGTTTGAGTGGGAGTTCCAGGATTTTGTCCGTGTGGCGTAGGTACACCCACAGTGCTGTTAGGGAGGGAGTCCCTGGATTTTGTCCATGTGGCGTAGGTACACGGTCAGTGATGTTAGGGAGGGTATTCCAGGATTTTGTCCCTGTGATGTAGGTGCACCCACAGTGCTGTTAGGGAGGGAGTTCTACGGATTTGTCCTGTGGTGTAGGTACTCCCACATTGCTGTAATGGTGGGAGTGCCAGGATTTTTTCCCTGTTGTGTAGGTACACCCACAGTGCTGTTAGGGAGGGAGTTCCAGGATTTTGTCCCTGTGGTGTAGGTACACCCTCAGTGCTGTTAGGGAGGGAGTTCCAGGATATTGTCCCTGTGGTGTAGGTACACCCACAGTGCTGTTAGGGAGGGAGTTCCAGGATTTTGTCCCTGTGGTGTAGGTACACCCACAGTGCTGTTAGGGAGGGATTTCCAGGACTTTGTCTCTGTGGTGTAGGTACACCCATATTGCTGTTAGCGAGCGAGTCCCAGGATTTTGTCCCTGTGGTGTAGGTAGACCCACAGTGCTGTTATGAGGGAGTTCCAGGATTTTTTCCCTGTGGTGTAGGTACACCCACAGTGCTGTTAGGGAGGGAGTTCCAGGATTGTGTCCCTGTGGTGTAGGTACACCCACAGTCCTGTTATGGAGGGAGTTCCAGGATTTTGTCCCTGTGGTGTAGGTACACCCACAGTGCTGTTCGGGAGAGAGTTCCAGGAATTTGTCCGTGTGGCGTAGGTACACCCACAGTGCTGTTAGGGAGGGAGTTCCAGGATTTTGTCCCTGTGGTGTAGGTACACCCTCAGTGTTGTTAGGGAGGGAGTTCCAGGATTTTGTCCGTGTGGCGTAAGGACACCCGCAGTGCTGTTAGGGAGGGAGTCCCAGGATTTTGTCCGTGTGGCGTCGGTACACCCTCAGTGATGTTAGGGAGGGAGTTCCAGGATTTTGTCCCTGTGGTGTAGGTACACCCACAGTGCTGTTAGGGAGGGAGTTCCAGGATTTGGTCCCGGTGGTGTAGGTACACCTACAGTGTTGTTAGGCAGGGAGTTCCAGGATTTTGTCCATGTTTTGTAGGTACACCCTCAGTGCTGTTAGGGAGGGAGTTCCAGGATTTTGTCCATGTGGTGTAGGTACCCCCACAGTGCTGTTAGGGAGGGAGTTCCAGGATTTTGTCCCTGTGGTGTAGCTCCACCCTCAGTGCTATTGTGGAGAGAGTCCCAGGATTTTGTCGCTATGGTGTAGGTGCACCCACCATGCTGTTAGGGACTGAGTTCCAGGATTTTGTCTGTGTGGTGTAGGTACACCCACAGTGCTGTTTGGGAGGGATTTCCAGGATTTCGTCCCTGTGGTGTAGGTAAACCCACAGTGCTATTAGGGAGGTTGGTGCAGGATTATGTCCCTGTTGTGTAGGTACACACACAGTGCTGTTAGGGAGGGAGTTCCTGGATTTTGTCCCTGTGGTGTAGGTACCCCCACAGTGCTGTTAGGGAGGGAGTTGCAGGATTTTGTCCCTGTGGTGTAGGTGCTCCCTCAGTGCTGTTAGGGAGGGAGTTCCAGCATTTTGTCCCTGTGGTGTAGGTACACCCACAGTGCTGTTAGGTTGGTAGATCCAAGATTTTGTCCCTGTAGTGTAGGTACACCCTCAGTGCTATTGTGGAGGCAGTTCCAGGATTTTGTCCCTGTGGTGTAGGTACACCCACAGTGCTGTTAGGTTGTTAGATCCAAGATTTTGTCCCTGTGGTGTAGGTACACCCTCAGTGCTCTTGTGGAGGTAGTTCCAGGATTTTGTCCCTGTGGTGTAGGTACACCCACAGTTCTGTTAGGGAGGGAGTTCCAGGATTTTGTCCCTGTGGTGTAGGTGCACCCTCTGTGCTGTTAGGGAGGGAGTTCCAGGATTTTGTCCCTGTGGTGTATGCACACCCACATTGCTGTTAGGGAGGGAGTTCCAGGATTTTGTCCCTGTGGTGTAGGTACACACACAGTGCTGTTAGGGAGGGAATTCCAGGATATTGTTCCTGTAGTGTAGGTACACGCACAGTGCTGTTAGGGACGGTATTCCTGGATTTTGTCCCTGTGCTGTAGGTACACCCACATTTCTGTCTGGGATTGAGTTCCTAGATTTTGTCCGTGTGGTGTAGGTACACCCTCAGTGCTGTTCGGGAGGGAGTCCCAGGATTTTGTCCGTGTGGCATAGATACACCCACAGTGCTGTTAGGGCGGGAGTTCCAGGATTTTGTCCCTGTGGTGTAGGTATACCCACAGTGCTGTTAGGGAGGGAGTTCCAGGATTTTGTCCATGTTGTGTCGGTACACCCACGGTGTTGTTAGGGAGGGAATTCCCGGAGTTTGCCGCTGTGGTGTAGGTACACCCACAGTGCTGTTAGGGAGGGAATTCCCGGAGTTTGTCCCTGTGGTGTAGGTACACCCACAGTGCTGTTAGGGAGGGAGTTCTAGGATTTTGTCCATGTGGTGTAGGTACACCCACAGTGCTGTTAGGGGGGGAGTCCCAGGATTTTGTACCTCTGGTTTTTGTATACCCGCAGTGCTTTTTGGGAGGGAGTTCCAGGATTTTGTCCCTGTGGTGTAGGTACACCCACAGTGCTGTTAGGGAGGGAGTTCCAGGATTTGGTCCCTGTGGTGTATGTACCCCCACAGCGCTGTTAGGGAGGGAGTTCCAGGATTATGTCCCTGTGGTGTCGATACACCCACAGTGCTGTTAGGGAGGGATCTCTAGGATTTTGTCACGTGTGGTGTAGGTACACCCACAGTGCTGTTAGTGAGGGATAACTAGGATTTTGTCCCGTGTGGTGTTGGTACACCCACAGTGCTGTTAGGGAGGGAATTCCAGGAATTTTTCCCTGTGGTGTAGGTACACCCACAGTGCTGTTAGGGAGGGAGTTCCAGGATTTTGTCCGTTTGGTGCAGGTACACCCACAGTGCTGTTAGGGAGGGAGTTCCAGGATTTTGTCCCTGTGGTGTAGGTACACCCACAGTGCTGTTAGGGAGGGAGTTCCAGGATTTTGTCCGTTTGGTGCAGGTACACCCACAGTGCTGTTAGGGAGGGAATTCCAGTATTTTGTCCCTGTGGTGTAGGTACACCCACAGTGCTGTTAGGGAGGGTGTTCCAGGATTCTGTCCCTGTGGTTTAGGTACACCCACGGTCTTGTTGGGGAGGGAGTTCCAGGATTTTGTCCGTGTGGTGTAGGTACACCCACAGTGCTGTTTGGGCTGGAGTTCCAGGACTTTGTTCCTGTGATGTTTGTATACCCACACTGCTCTTAGGGAGGGATTTCCGGGATTTTGTCCCTGTGGTGTAGGTACACCCACAGTTCTGTTAGGGAGGGAGTTCCAGGATTTTGTCCCTGTGGTGTAGGTGCACCCTCTGTGCTGTTAGGGAGGGAGTTCCAGGATTTTGTCCCTGTGGTGTATGCACACCCACATTGCTGTTAGGGAGGGAGTTCCAGGATTTTGTCCCTGTGGTGTAGGTACACACACAGTGCTGTTAGGGAGGGAATTCCAGGATATTGTTCCTGTAGTGTAGGTACATGCACAGTGCTGTTAGGGACGGTATTCCTGGATTTTGTGTCTGTAGTGTAGGTGCACCCACAGTGCTGTTAGGCAGGGAGATCCAGGGTTTTGTCCCGGTGGTGTATGTACACACACATTGCTGTTAGCGAGGGAATTCCAGGATTTTTCCCTGTAGTGTAGGTACACCCACAGTGCTGTTAGGGAGGGAGGTGCAGGATTTTGTCCCTGTGCTGTAGGTACACCCACATTTCTGTCTGGGATTGAGTTCCTAGATTTTGTCCGTGTGGTGTAGGTACACCCTCAGTGCTGTTCGGGAGGGAGTCCCAGGATTTTGTCCGTGTGGCATAGATACACCCACAGAGCTGTTAGGGCGGGAGTTCCAGGATTTTGTCCCTGTGGTGTAGGTATACCCACAGTGCTGTTAGGGAGGGAGTTCCAGGATTTTGTCCATGTTGTGTCGGTACACCCACGGTGTTGTTTGGGAGGGAATTCCCGGAGTTTGCCCCTGTGGTGTAGGTACACCCACAGTGCTGTTAGGGAGGGAATTCCCGGAGTTTGTCCCTGTGGTGTAGGTACACCCACAGTGCTGTTAGGGAGGGAGTTCTAGGATTTTGTCCATGTGGTGTAGGTACACCCACAGTGCTGTTAGGGGGGGAGTCCCAGGATTTTGTACCTCTGGTTTTTGTATACCCGCAGTGCTTTTTGGGAGGGAGTTCCAGGATTTTGTCCCTGTGGTGTAGGTACACCCACAGTGCTGTTAAGGAGGGAGTTCCAGGATTTGGTCCCTGTGGTGTAGGTACCCCCACAGCGCTGTTAGGGAGCGAGTTCCAGGAGTATGTCCCTGTGGTGTCGGTACACCCACAGTGCTGTTAGGGAGGGATCTCTAGGATTTTGTCACGTGTGGTGTAGGTACACCCACAGTGCTGTTAGGGAGGGATAACTAGGATTTTGTCCCGTGTGGTGTTGGTACACCCACAGTGCTGTTAGGGAGGGAATTCCAGGAATTTTTCCCTGTGGTGTAGGTACACCCACAGTGCTGTTAGGGAGGGAGTTCCAGGATTTTGTCCGTTTGGTGCAGGTACACCCACAGTGCTGTTAGGGAGGGAGTTCCAGGATTTTGTCCCTGTGGTGTAGGTACACCCACAGTGCTGTTAGGGAGGGTGTTCCAGGATTCTGTCCCTGTGGTTTAGGTACACCCACGGTCTTGTTGGGGAGGGAGTTCCAGGATTTTGTCCGTGTGGTGTAGGTACACCCACAGTGCTGTTTGGGATGGAGTTCCACGACTTTGTTCCTGTGATGTTTGTATACCCACACTGCTCTTAGGGAGGGATTTCCGGGATTTTGTCCCTGTGGTGTAGGTACACCCACAGTGCCGTTAGGGAGCGAGTTCCAGGATTTTGTCCCTGTGGTGTCGGTACCCCCACAGTCCTGTTAGGGAAGGAGTTCCAGGATTTTGTCCCTGTGGTGTAGGTACACCCACAGTGCTGTTAAGGAGGGAGCTCCTGGATTTTGTCCCGTGTGGTGTAGGTGCACCCACAGTCCTGTTAGGGAGGGAGTTCCAGGATTTTGTCCCTGTGGTGTAGGTACACCCACCGTGCTGTTAGGGACTGAGATCCTGGATTTTGTACATGTGGTGTAGGTACACCCACCGTGTTATTGGGGAGGGAGTTCCAGGATTTTGTCCCTGTGGTGTAGGTACACCCACAGTGCTGTTAGGGAGGGAGTTCCGGGATTTTGTCCCTGTGGTGTAGGTACACCCACAGTGCTGTTCGGGAGGGAGTTCCAGGATTTTGTGTGTGTGGTATAGGTACACCCACAGTGCTGTTTGGGAGGGATTTCCAGGATTTCGTCCCTCTGGTGTAGGTAAACCCACAGTGCTGTTAGGTAGGTGCAGGATTATGTCCCTGTGGTGTAGGTACACACACAGTGCTGTTAGGGAGGGAGTTCCTGGATTTTGTCCCTGTGGTGTAGGTACACCCACAGTGCTGTTAGGGAGGGAGTTGCAGGATTTTGTCCCTGTGGTGTAGGTACACCCTCAGTGCTCTTGTGGAGGGAGTTCCAGGATTTTGTCCCTGTGGTGTAGGTACACCCTCAGTGCTGTTAGGGAGGGAGTTCCAGGATTTTGTCCCTGTGGTGTAGGTACATCCTCAGTGCTGGTAGGGAGGGAGTTCCAGGGTTTTGTCCATGTGGTGTCGGTACACCCACAGTGCTGTTAGGGAGGGAATTCCCGGAGTTTGTCCCTGTGGTGTATTTACACCCACAGTGCTGTTTGGGAGGGAGTTCCAGGATTGTGTCCCTGTGGTGTAGTACACCCACAGTGCTGTTAGGGAGGGAGTTCCAGGATTTTGTCCCTGTGGAGTAGGTACACCCACAGTGCTGTTAGGGAGGGAGTTCCAGGATTTTGTCGCTATGGTGTAGGTACACCCACTGTGCTGTTAGGGACTGAGTTCCAGGATTTTGTTCATGTGGTGTAGGGACACCCTTAGTGATGTTAGGGAGGGAGTTCCAGGATTTTGTCCATGTGGTGTAGGTACACCCACAGTGCTGTTAGGGAGGGAGTTTCAGGAATTTGTCCCTGTGGTGCAGGTACACCCACGGTGTTATTGGGGAGGGATTTCCAGGATTTTGTCCCTGTGGTGTAGGTACACCCACGGTGTTATTGGGGAGGTAGTTCCAGGATTTTGCCCCTTTGGTGTAAGTACACCCACAGCGCTGTTTGGGAGGGATTTCCAGGATTTCGTCCCTGTGGTGTTGGTACACCCACAGTGCTGTTAGGGAGGGAGTTCCAGGATTATGTCCCTGTGGTTTAGGTACACACACACTGCTGTTAGGGAGGGAGTTCCTGGACATTTTCCCTGTGGTGTAGGTACCCCCACAGTGCTGTTTGGGAGGGAGGTGCAGGATTTTGTCCTGTGGTGTAGGTGCACCCAGAGTGCTGTTAGGGATGGAGTTCCAGGATTTTGTTCCTGTGGTGTAGGTACACCCAAAGTGCTGTTAGGTTGGTAGATCCAAGATTTTGTCCCTGTGGTGTAGGTACACCCTCAGTGCTGTTAGGGAGGGAGATCCAGGATTTTGTCCCTGTGGTGTAGGTACATCCTCTGTGCTGTTAGAGAGGGAGTTCCAGGATTTTGTCCCTGTGGTGTAGGTACACCCACAGTGCTGTTAGGGAGGGAGTTCCAGGATTTTGTCCTTGTGGTGTAGGTACACCCACAGTGCTGGTAGGGAGGGAGTTCCAGGATTTTGTCCCTGTGGTGTAGGTACACCCACAGTGCTGTTAGGGAGGGAGTTCCAGGATTTTGTCCCTGTGGTGTAGGTACACCCACAGTGCTGTTAGGGAGGGAGTTCCAGGATTTTGTCCTTGTGGTGTAGGTACACCCACAGTGCTGTTAGGGAGGGAGTTCCAGGATTTTGTCCCTGTGGTGTAGGTACACCCACAGTGCTGTAGGGGAGGGAGTTCCAGGATTTTGTCCCTGTAGTGTTGGTACACCCACAGTGCTGTTAGGGAGGGCGTTCCAGGATTTGTCCCTGTAGTGTAGGTACACCCACAGTGCTGTTTGAGAGGGAGTTCCAGGAGTTTTGTCCGTGTGGCGTAGGTACACCCAAAGTGCTGTTAGGGAGGCAGTTCCAGGATTTTGTCCGTGTGGCGTTGGTACACCCACAGTGCTGTTAGGGAGGGAGATGCAGGATTTTGTCCCTGTGGTGTCAGTACACCCACAGTGCTGTTAGGGAGGGACGTGCAGGATTTTGTCCCTGTGATGTTGGTACACCTACATTTCTGTTTGGGATTGAGTTCCAGGATTTTGTCCGTGTGGTGTAGGTGCATCCACAGTGCTGTTCGGGAGGGGGTTCCAGGGTTTTGTCCCTGTGGTGTAGGTACACCCACAGTGCTGTTGGGGAGGGAGTTCCAGGATTTTGTCCCTGTGGTGTAGGTACGGCCATAGTGCTGTTAGGGAGGGAGATCCAGGAATTTGTCCCTGTGGTGTAGGTGCATCCACAGTGCTGTTAGGGATGGAGTTCCAGGATTTTTTCCCAGTGGTGTAGGTACACAGACAAAATTATTATTTAGGGAGATCCAGGATTTTGTCCCTTTGGTGTAGGTACACCCACAGTGCTGTTAGGGACGGAGATCCAGATTTTGTCCCTGTGGTGTAGGTGCACCCACAGTGCTGTTAGGGAGGATGTTCCAGGATTTTGTCCCTGTGGTGTCGGTACACCCACAGTGCTGTTTGGGAGGGAATTCCAGGATTTTGTCCCTGTGGTGTAGGTACACCCACAGTGCTGTTAGGGAGGGAGGTGCAGTATTTGTCCCTGTAGTGTAGGTACACCCACAGTGCTGTTAGGGAGAGAGTTCCAGGATTTTGACGTGTGGTGTAGGTACTCCCACAGTGCTTTTAGGGAGGGAGTTCCAGGATTTTGTCCCTGTGGTGTAGGTACACCCTCAGTGCTGTTAGGGAGGGAGTTCCAGGATTTTGTCCCTGTGGTGTAGGTACACCCTCAGTGCTGTTAGGGAGGGAGTTCCAGGATTTTGTCCCTGTGGTGTAGGTACACCCTCAGTGCTGTTAGGGAGGGAGTTCCTGGATTTTGTCCCTGTGGTGTAGGTACAGCCACAGTGCTGTTAGTGAGGGAGTCCCAGGATTTTGTCCGTGTGGCGTAGGTGCACCCTCAGTGCTGTTAGGGAGGGAGTTCCAGGATTTGGTCCCTGTGGTGTAGGTACACCCACAGTGCTGTTAGGGAGGGAGTTCCAGGATTTTGTCCCTGTGGTGTAGGTACACCCACAGTGCTGTTAGGGAGGGAGTTCCAGGATTTTGTCCCTGTGGTGTAGGTACACCCACAGTGCTGTTAGGGAGGGAGATCCAGGGTTTTGTCCCTGTGGTGTACGTACACCCACATTGCTGTTAGGGAGAGATTGCCAGGATTTTTTCCCTGTGGCGTAGGTACATCCACAGTGCTGTTAGGGAGGGAGTTCCAGGATTTTGTCCGTGTGGTGTAGGTACACCCTCAGTGCTGTTAGGGAGGGAGTTTCAGGAATTTGTCCCTGTGGTTTAGGTACACCCACGGTGTTATTGGGGAGGGAGTTCCAGGATTTTGTCCCTGTGGTGTAGGTACACCCACAGTGCTGCTAGGGACGGACTTCCAGGATTTTGTTCCTGTGATGTAGGTACACCCACAGTGCTGTTAGGGTGGGAGTTCCAGGATTTTGTCCCTGTGATGTAGGTACACCCACAGTGCTGTTAGGGAGGGAGTTCCAGGATTTTGTGTGTGTGGTGTAGGTACACCCACAGTGCTGTTTGGGAGGGATTTCCAGGATTTCGTCCCTGTGGCGTAGGTACTTTCACAGTGCTGTTAGGGAGGGAGATGCAGGATTTTGTCCCTGTGGTGGAGGTACACCCACAGTGCTGTTAGGGAGGGACGTGCAGGATTTTGTCCCTGTGATGTTGGTACACCTACATTTCTGTTTGGGATTGAGTTCCAGGATTTTGTCCGTGTGGTGTAGGTGCATCCACAGTGCTGTTAGGGAGGGAGTTCCTGGATTTTGTCCCTGTGGTGTAGGTACACCCACAGTGCTGTTAGGGAGGGAGTTCCAGGATTTTGTCCCTGTGGTGTAGGTACAGCCATAGTGCTGTTAGGGAGGGAGATCCAGGAATTTGTCCCTGTGGTGTAGGTGCATCCACAGTGCTGTTAGGGATGGAGTTCCAGGATTTTTTCCCAGTGGTGTAGGTACACAGACAAAATTATTATTTAGGGAGATCCAGGATTTTGTCCCTTTGGTGTAGGTACACCCACAGTGCTGTTAGGGACGGAGATCCAGGTTTTGTCCCTGTGGTGTAGGTACACCCACAGTGCTGTTAGGGAGGGAGTTCCCGGATTTTGTCCCTGTGGTGTAGGTACATCCATACTGCTGTTAGGGAGGGAGATCCAGGATTTTGTCCCTGTGGTGTAGGTGCATCCACAGTGCTGTTAGGGATGGAGTTCCAGGATTTTTTCCCAGTGGTGTAGGTACACAGACAAAATTATTATTTAGGGAGATCCAGGATTTTGTCCCTTTGGTGTAGGTACACCCACAGTGCTGTTAGGGACGGAGATCCAGGTTTTGTCCCTGTGGTGTAGGTACACCCACAGTGCTGTTAAGGAGGATGTTCCAGGATTTTGTCCCTGTGGTGTAGGTACACCCACAGTGCTGTTAGGGAGGGAATTCCCGGAGTTTGTCCCTGTGGTGTAGGTACACCCACCGTGCTGTTTGAGAGGGAGTTCCAGGATTTTGTCTGTGTGGCGTAGGTACTCCCACAGTGCTGTTAGGGAGGGAATTCCCGGAGTTTGTCCCTGTGGTGTAGGTACACCCACCGTGCTGTTTGAGAGGGAGTTCCAGGATTTTGACGTGTGGCGTAGGTACACCCACAGTGCTGTTAGGGAGGGAGTTCCAGGATTTTGTCCCTGTGGTGTAGGTACACCCATGGCGCTGTTAGGGAGGGAGTTCCAGGATTTTGTCCCTGTGGTGTAGGTACACCCACAGTGCTGTTAGGGAGGGAGTTCCAGGATTTTGTCCCTGTGGTGTAGGTACACCCACAGTGCTGTAAGGGAGGGAATTCCAGGATTTTGTCCCTGTGTAGTAGGTACACCCACAGTGCTGTTAGGGAGGGAGTTCCAGGATTTTGTCCCTGTGGTGTAGGTACACCCACACTGCTGTTAGGGAGGGAGTTCCAGGATTTTGTCCCTGTGGTGTAGGTACACCCACAGAGCTGTTAGGGAGGGAGTTCCAGGATTTTGTCCCTGTGGTGCAGGTACACCCATAGTGCTGTTAGGGAGGGAGTTCCAGGATTTTTTCCCTGTGGCGTAGGTACACCCAAAGTGCTGTTAGGGAGGGAGTTCCAGGATTTTGTCCCTGTGGTGCAGGTACACCCTCAGTGCTGTTAGGGAGGGAGTTCCAGGATTTTGTCGCTATGGTGTAGGTACACCCACAGTGCTGTTAGGGAGGGAGTTCCAGGATTTCGTCCCTGTGGTGTAGGTACACCCACAGTGCTGGTAGGGAGTGAGTTCCAGGATTTTGTCCTTGTGGTGTAGGTACACCCACAGTGCTGTTAGGGAGGGAGTTCCAGCATTTTGTCCCTGTGGTGTAGGTACACCCACAGTGCTGTTAGGGAGGGAGTTCCAGGATTTTGTCGCTATGGTGTAGGTACACCCACTGTGCTGTTAGGGACTGAGTTCCAGGATTTTGTTCATGTGGTGTAGGGACACCCTTAGTGATGTTAGGGAGGGAGTTCCAGGATTTTGTCCATGTGGTGTAGGTACACCCACAGTGCTGTTAGGGAGGGAGTTTCAGGAATTTGTCCCTGTGGTGCAGGTACACCCACGGTGTTATTGGGGAGGGATTTCCAGGATTTTGTCCCTGTGGTGTAGGTACACCCACGGTGTTATTGGGGAGGTAGTTCCAGGATTTTGCCCCTTTGGTGTAAGTACACCCACAGCGCTGTTTGGGAGGGATTTCCAGGATTTCGTCCCTGTGGTGTTGGTACACCCACAGTGCTGTTAGGGAGGGAGTTCCAGGATTATGTCCCTGTGGTTTAGGTACACACACACTGCTGTTAGGGAGGGAGTTCCTGGACATTTTCCCTGTGGTGTAGGTACCCCCACAGTGCTGTTTGGGAGGGAGGTGCAGGATTTTGTCCTGTGGTGTAGGTGCACCCAGAGTGCTGTTAGGGATGGAGTTCCAGGATTTTGTTCCTGTGGTGTAGGTACACCCAAAGTGCTGTTAGGTTGGTAGATCCAAGATTTTGTCCCTGTGGTGTAGGTACACCCTCAGTGCTGTTAGGGAGGGAGATCCAGGATTTTGTCCCTGTGGTGTAGGTACATCCTCTGTGCTGTTAGAGAGGGAGTTCCAGGATTTTGTCCCTGTGGTGTAGGTACACCCACAGTGCTGTTAGGGAGGGAGTTCCAGGATTTTGTCCTTGTGGTGTAGGTACACCCACAGTGCTGGTAGGGAGGGAGTTCCAGGATTTTGTCCCTGTGGTGTAGGTACACCCACAGTGCTGTTAGGGAGGGAGTTCCAGGATTTTGTCCCTGTGGTGTAGGTACACCCACAGTGCTGTTAGGGAGGGAGTTCCAGGATTTTGTCCTTGTGGTGTAGGTACACCCACAGTGCTGTTAGGGAGGGAGTTCCAGGATTTTGTCCCTGTGGTGTAGGTACACCCACAGTGCTGTAGGGGAGGGAGTTCCAGGATTTTGTCCCTGTAGTGTTGGTACACCCACAGTGCTGTTAGGGAGGGCGTTCCAGGATTTGTCCCTGTAGTGTAGGTACACCCACAGTGCTGTTTGAGAGGGAGTTCCAGGAGTTTTGTCCGTGTGGCGTAGGTACACCCAAAGTGCTGTTAGGGAGGCAGTTCCAGGATTTTGTCCGTGTGGCGTAGGTACACCCACAGTGCTGTTAGGGAGGGAGTCCCAGGATTTTGTCCATGTGGCGTAGGTACACGGTCAGTGATGTTAGGGAGGGAGTTCCAGGATTTTGTCCCTGTGATGTAGGTGCACCCACAGTGCTGTTAGGGAGGGAGTTCCAGGGATTTGTCCCTGTGGTGTAGGTACTCCCACATTGCTTTAATGGTGGGAGTGCCAGGATTTTTTCCCTGTTGTGTAGGTACACCCACAGTGCTGTTAGGGAGGGAGTTCCAGGATTTTGTCCCTGTGGTGTAGGTACACCCTCAGTTCTGTTTGGGAGGGAGTTCCAGGATATTGTCCGTGTGGTGTAGGTACACCCACAGTGCTGTTTGGGAGGGAGTTCCAGGTATTTGTCCCTGTGGTGTAGGTACACCCACAGTGCTGTTAGGGAGGGATTTCCAGGATTTTGTCCCTGTGGTGTAGGTACACCCATATTGCTGTTAGCGAGGGAGTCCCAGGATTTTGTCCCTGTGGTGTAGGTACACCCACAGTCCTGTTATGGAGGGAGTTCCAGGATTTTGTCCCTGTGGTGTAGGTACACCCACAGTGCTGTTCGGGAGAGAGTTCCAGGAATTTGTCCGTGTGGCGTAGGTACACCCACAGTGCTGTTAGGGAGGGAGTTCCAGGATTTTGTCCCTGTGGTGTAGGTACACCCTCAGTGCTGTTAGGGAGGGAGTTCCAGGATTTTGTCCGTGTGGCGTAAGGACACCCACAGTGCTGTTAGGGAGGGAGTCCCAGGATTTTGTCCGTGTGGCGTCGGTACACCCTCAGTGATGTTAGGGAGGGAGTTCCAGGATTTTGTCCCTGTGGTGTAGGTACACCCACAGTGCTGTTAGGGAGGGAGTTCCAGGATTTGGTCCCGGTGGTGTAGCTCCCCCCTCAGTGCTATTGTGGAGGGAGTCCCAGGATTTTGTCGCTATGGTGTAGGTCCACCCACCGTGCTGTTAGGGACTGAGTTCCAGGATTTTGTCTGTGTGGTGTAGGTACACCCACAGTGCTGTTTGGGAGGGATTTCCAGGATTTCGTCCCTGTGGTGTAGGTAAACCCACAGTGCTATTAGGGAGGTTGGTGCAGGATTATGTCCCTGTTGTGTAGGTACCCCCACAGTGCTGTTAGGGAGGGAGTTGCAGGATTTTGTCCCTGTGGTGTAGGTGCTCCCACAGTGCTGTTAGGGAGGGAGTTCCAGCATTTTGTCCCTGTGGTGTAGGTACACCCACAGTGCTGTTAGGTTGGTAGATCCAAGATTTTGTCCCTGTGGTGTAGGTACACCCACAGTGCTGTTATGTATGGAGTTCCAGGATTTTGTCCCTGTGGTGTAGGTGCACCCTCTGTGCTGTTAGGGAGGGAGTTCCAGGATTTTGTCCCTGTGGTGTATGCACACCCACATTGCTGTTAGGGAGGGAGTTCCAGGATTTTGTCCCTGTGGTGTAGGTACACACACAGTGCTGTTAGGGAGGGAATTCCAGGATATTGTTCCTGTAGTGTAGGTACACGCACAGTGCTGTTAGGGACGGTATTCCTGGATTTTGTGTCTGTTGTGTAGGTGCACCCACAGTGCTGTTTAGGCAGGGAGATCCAGGGTTTTGTCCCGGTGGTGTATGTACACACACATTGCTGTTAGCGAGGGAATTCCAGGATTTTTCCCTGTAGTGTAGGTACACCCACAGTGCTGTTAGGGAGGGAGGTGCAGGATTTTGTCCCTGTGCTGTAGGTACACCCACATTTCCGTCTGGGATTGAGTTCCTAGATTTTGTCCGTGTGGTGTAGGTACACCCTCAGTGCTGTTCGGGAGGGAGTCCCAGGATTTTGTCCGTGTGGCGTAGATACACCCACAGTGCTGTTAGGGCGGGAGTTCCAGGATTTTGTCCCTGTTGTGTAGGTATACACACAGTGCTGTTAGGGAGGGAGTTCCAGGATTTTGTCCATGTTGTGTCGGTACACCCACGGTGTTGTTAGGGAGGGAATTCCCGGAGTTTGCCCCTGTGGTGTAGGTACACCCACAGTGCTGTTAGGGAGGGAATTCCCGGAGTTTGTCCCTGTGGTGTAGGTACACCCACAGTGCTGTTAGGGAGGGAGTTCTAGGATTTTGTCCATGTGGTGTAGGTACACCCACAGTGCTGTTAGTGGGGGAGTCCCAGGATTTTGTACCTCTGGTGTTTGTATACCCGCAGTGCTTTTTGGGAGGGAGTTCCAGGATTTTGTCCCTGTGGTGTAGGTACACCCACAGTGCTGTTAGGGAGGGAGTTCCAGGATTTGGTCCCTGTGGTGTAGGTACCCCCACAGCGCTGTTAGGGAGGGAGTTCCAGGATTTTGTCCCTGTGGTGTCGGTACACCCACAGTGATGTTAGGGAGGGATCTCTAGGATTTTGTCACGTGTGGTGTAGGTACACCCACAGTGCTGTTTGGGAGGGATAACTAGGATTTTGTCCTGTGTGGTGTTTGTACACCCACCGTGCTGTTAGGGAGGGAATTCCAGGAATTTTTCCCTGTGGTGTAGTTACACCCACAGTGCTGTTAGGGAGGGAGTTCCAGGATTTTGTCCATGTGGTGCAGGATCTCCCACAGTGCTGTTGGGGAGGGAGTTCCAGCATTTTGTCCGTTTGGTGCAGGTACACCCACAGTGCTGTTAGGGAGGGAGTTCCAGGATTTTGTCCCTGTGGTGTAGGTACACCCACGGTCTTGTTGGGGAGGGCGTTCCAGGATTTTGTCTGTGTGGTGTAGGTACACCCACAGTGCTGTTTGGGATGGAGTTCCAGGACTTTGTTCCTGTGATGTTTGTATACCCACACTGCTCTTAGGGAGGGATTTCCGGGATTTTGTCCCTGTGGTGTAGGTACACCCACAGTGCCGTTAGGGAGCGAGTTCCAGGATTTTGTCCCTGTGGTGTAGGTACACCCACAGTCCTGTTATGGAAGGAGTTCCAGGATTTTGTCCCTGTGGTGTAGGTACACCCACAGTGCTGTTAAGGAGGGAGCTCCTGGATTTTGTTCCGTGTGGTGTAGGTGCACCCACAGTCCTGTTAGGGAGGGAGTTCCAGGATTTTGTCCCTGTGGTGTAGCTCCACCCTCAGTGCTATTGTGGAGGGAGTCCCAGGATTTTGTCGCTATGGTGTCGGTCCACCCACCGTGCTGTTAGTGACTGAGTTCCTGGATTTTGTACATGTGGTGTAGGTACACCCACCGTGTTATTGGGGAGGGAGTTCCAGGATTTTGTCCCTGTGGTGTAGGTACACACACAGTGCTGTTAGGGTGGGAGTTCCAGGATTTTGTCCCTGTGGTGTAGGTACACCCACAGTGCTGTTAGGGAGGGAGTTCCAGGATTTTGTCCCTGTGGTGTAGGTACACCCACAGTGCTGTTTGGGAGGGATTTCCAGGATTTCGTCCCTGTGGTGTAGGTACACCCAAGGTGCTGTTGGGGAGGGAGGTGCAAGATTATGTCCCTGTGGTGTAGGTACACACACAGTGCTGTTAGGGAGGGAGTTCCTGGATTTTGTCCCTGTGGTGTAGGTTCCCCACAGTGCTGTTAGGGAGGGAGTTGCAGGATTTTGTCCCTGTGGTGTAGGTGCACCCACAGTGCTGTTAGGGAGGGAGTTCCAGCATTTTGTCCCTGTGGTGTAGGTACACCCACAGTGCTGTTAGGTTGGTAGATCCAAGTTTTTGTCCCTGTGGTGTAGGTACACCCTCAGTGCTATTGTGGAGGGAGTTCCAGGATTTTGTCCCTTTGGTGTAGGTACACCCACCGTGCTGTTAGGGAGGGAGTTCCAGGATTTTGTCCCTGTGGTGTAGGTACACCCACAGTGCTGGTAGGGAGGGAGTTCCAGGATTTTGTCCCTGTGGTGTAGGTACACCCTCAGTGCTGTTAGGGAGGGAGTTCCAGGATTTTGTCCCTGTGGTGTAGGTACACCCACAGTGCTGGTAGGGAGGGAGTTCCAGGATTTTGTCCTTGTGGTTTAGGTACACCCACAGTGTTGTTGGGGAGGGAGTTCCAGGATTTTGTCCCTGTGGTGTAGGTACACCCACAGTGCTGTTGGGGAGGGAGTTCCTGGATTTTGTCCCTGTAGTGTAGGTACACCCACAGTGCTGTTAGGGAGGGAGTTCCTGGAATTGTCCCTGTAGTGTAGGTACACCCACATTGATGTTTGAGTGGGAGTTCCAGGATTTTGTCCGTGTGGCGTAGGTACACCCACAGTGCTGTTAGGGAGGGAGTCCCAGGATTTTGTCCATGTGGCGTAGGTACACGGTCAGTGATGTTAGGGAGGGTGTTCCAGGATTTTGTCCCTGTGATGTAGGTGCACCCACAGTGCTGTTAGGGAGGGAGTTCCAGGGATTTGTCCTGTGGTGTAGGTACTCCCACATTGCTGTAATGGTGGGAGTGCCAGGATTTTTTCCCTGTTGTGTAGGTACACCCACAGTGCTGTTAGGGAGGGAGTTCCAGGATTTTGTCCCTGTGGTGTAGGTACACCCTCAGTGCTGTTAGGGAGGGAGTTCCAGGATATTGTCCCTGTGGTGTAGGTACACCCACAGTGCTGTTAGGGAGGGATTTCCAGGATTTTGTCCCTGTGGTGTAGGTACACCCATATTGCTGTTAGCGAGGGAGTCCCAGGATTTTGTCCCTGTGGTGTAGGTACACCCACAGTGCTGTTATGGAGGGAGTTCCAGGAATTTTTCCCTGTGGTGTAGGTACACCCACAGTGCTGTTAGGGAGGGAGTTCCAGGATTGTGTCCCTGTGGTGTAGGTACACCCACAGTCCTGTTATGGAGGGAGTTCCAGGATTTTGTCCCTGTGGTGTAGGTACACCCACAGTGCTGTTCGGGAGAGAGTTCCAGGAATTTGTCCGTGTGGCGTAGGTACACCCACAGTGCTGTTAGGGAGGGAGTTCCAGGATTTTGTCCCTGTGGTGGAGGTACACCCTCAGTGTTGTTAGGGAGGGAGTTCCAGGATTTTGTCCGTGTGGCGTAAGGACACCCACAGTGCTGTTAGGGAGGGAGTCCCAGGATTTTGTCCGTGTGGCGTCGGTACACCCTCAGTGATGTTAGGGAGGGAGTTCCAGGATTTTGTCCCTGTGGTGTAGGTACACCCACAGTGCTGTTAGGTTGGTAGATCCAAGATTTTGTCCCTGTAGTGTAGGTACACCCTCAGTGCTATTGTGGAGGCAGTTCCAGGATTTTGTCCCTGTGGTGTAGGTACACCCATAGTGCTGTTAGGTTGTTAGATCCAAGATTTTGTCCCTGTGGTGTAGGTACACCCTCAGTGCTCTTGTGGAGGTAGTTCCAGGATTTTGTCCCTGTGGTGTAGGTACAACCACAGTTCTGTTAGGGAGGGAGTTCCAGGATTTTGTCCCTGTGGTGTAGGTGCACCCTCTGTGCTGTTAGGGAGGGAGTTCCAGGATTTTGTCCCTGTGGTGTATGCACACCCACATTGCTGTTAGGGAGGGAGTTCCAGGATTTTGTCCCTGTGGTGTAGGTACACACACAGTGCTGTTAGGGAGGGAATTCCAGGATATTGTTCCTGTAGTGTAGGTACACGCACAGTGCTGTTAGGGACGGTATTCCTGGATTTTGTGTCTGTAGTGTAGGTGCACCCACAGTGCTGTTAGGCAGGGAGATCCAGGGTTTTGTCCCGGTGGTGTATGTACACACACATTGCTGTTAGCGAGGGAATTCCAGGATTTTTCCCTGTAGTGTAGGTACACCCACAGTGCTGTTAGGGAGGGAGGTGCAGGATTTTGTCCCTGTGCTGTAGGTACACCCACATTTCTGTCTGGGATTGAGTTCCTAGATTTTGTCCGTGTGGTGTAGGTACACCCTCAGTGCTGTTCGGGAGGGAGTCCCAGGATTTTGTCCGTGTGGCATAGATACACCCACAGTGCTGTTAGGGCGGGAGTTCCAGGATTTTGTCCCTGTGGTGTAGGTATACCCACAGTGCTGTTAGGGAGGGAGTTCCAGGATTTTGTCCATGTTGTGTCGGTACACCCACGGTGTTGTTAGGGAGGGAATTCCCGGAGTTTGCCCCTGTGGTGTAGGTACACCCACAGTGCAGTTAGGGAGGGAATTCCCGGAGTTTGTCCCTGTGGTGTAGGTACACCCACAGTGCTGTTAGGGAGGGATTTCTAGGATTTTGTCCATGTGGTGTAGTTACACCCACAGTGCTGTTAAGGGGGGAGTCCCAGGATTTTGTACCTCTGGTTTTTGTATACCCGCAGTGCTTTTTGGGAGGGAGTTCCAGGATTTTGTCCCTGTGGTGTAGGTACACCCACAGTGCTGTTAGGGAGGGAGTTCCAGGATTTGGTCCCTGTGGTGTAGGTACCCCCACAGCGCTGTTAGGGAGGGAGTTCCAGGATTATGTCCCTGTGGTGTCGGTACACCCACAGTGCTGTTAGGGAGGGATCTCTAGGATTTTGTCACGTGTGGTGTAGGTACACCCACAGTGCTGTTAGGGAGGGATAACTAGGATTTTGTCCCGTGTGGTGTTGGTACACCCACAGTGCTGTTAGGGAGGGAATTCCAGGAATTTTTCCCTGTGGTGTAGGTACACCCACAGTGCTGTTAGGGAGGGAGTTCCAGGATTTTGTCCGTTTGGTGCAGGTACACCCACAGTGCTGTTAGGGAGTTCCAGGATTTTGTCCCTGTGGTGTAGGTACACCCACAGTGCTGTTAGGGAGGGTGTTCCAGGATTCTGTCCCTGTGGTTTTGGTACACCAACGGTCTTGTTGGGGAGGGAGTTCCAGGATTTTGTCCGTGTGGTGTAGGTACACCCACAGTGCTGTTTGGGATGGAGTTCCAGGACTTTGTTCCTGTGATGTTTGTATACCCACACTGCTCTTAGGGAGGGATTTCCGGGATTTTGTCCCTGTGGTGTAGGTACACCCACAGTGCCGTTAGGGAGCGAGTTCCAGGATTTTGTCCCTGTGGTGTAGGTACACCCACAGTCCTGTTAGGGAAGGAGTTCCAGGATTTTGTCCCTGTGGTGTAGGTACACCCACAGTGCTGTTAAGGAGGGAGCTCCTGGATTTTGTCCCGTGTGGTGTAGGTGCACCCACAGTCCTGTTAGGGAGGGTGTTCCAGGATTTTGTCCCTGTGGTGTAGGTACACCCACAGTGCTGTTAGGGATGGAGTTCCAGGATTTTCTCCATGTGGTGTAGGTACTCCCACAGTGCTGTTGGGGAGGGTGTTCCAGCATCTTGTCCGTGTGGCGTAGGTACACCCTCAGTGCTGTTAGGGAGGGAGGTCCAGGATTATGTCCCTGTGGTGTAGGTACACCCACAGTGCTGTTAGGGAGGGAGTTCCAGGATTTTGTCCCTGTGGTGTAGGTACACCCACAGTGCTGTTAGGGAGGGAGTTCCAGGATTTTGTCCCTGTGGTGTAGGTACATCCACAGTGCTGTTAGGGAGGGAGTTCCAGGATTTGTTCCTGTGGTCTAGTTACACCCACAGTGCTGTTAGGGAGGGAGTTCCAGGATTTTGTCCCTGTGGTGTGCGTACATCCACAGTGCTGTTAGGGAGGGAGTTCCAGGATTTTGTCCCTGTGGTGTGGGTACATCCACAGTGGTGTAATGGAGGGAGTTCCAGGATTTTGTACCTGTGGTGTTTGTACACCCACAGTGCTGTTAGGGAGGGAGTTCCAGGATTTTGTCCCTGTGGTGTTGGTATACCCTGAGTGCTGTTAGTGAGGGAGTCCCAGGATTTTGTCCCTGTGGCGTAGATACCCCCTCAGTGCTGTTAGGGAGGGATTTCCTGGATTTTGTCCCTGTGGTGTAGGTACAGCCGCAGTGCTGTTAGGGAGGGAGTTCCAGGCTTTTGTCCCTGTGGTGTAGGTACACCCACAGTGCTGTTAGGGAGGGAGGTGCAGGATTTTGTCCCTGTGGTGTAGGTACGCCCACAGTGCTGTTAGGGAGGAAGTTCCAGGATTTTGTCCCTCTTGTGTAGGTACACCTACATTTCTGTTAGGGATTGAGTTCCCGGATTTTGTCCATGTGGTGTATGTACACCCATGTTCCTGTTGGGGAGGGAGTTCTAGGATTTTGTCCTTGCGGTG
>JANJGN010002017.1:85000-92134 GCA_026770705.1 Isurus oxyrinchus
GTCTCTCTGTCTGTCTTTCTCTCCCTCTCTCTGTCTGTCTGTCTCTCTCTCTCTCTGTCTCTCCCTCTCTGTTTCTCTTTCTCTGTCTCTTTCTCTCTTTGTCTATCTCTCTCTGTCTCCCTCTCTGTCTCTCTCTCTCTGCCTCTCTGTTTGTCTGTCTGTCTCTCTCTTTCTGTCCCTCTCTCTGTCCATCTGTCTGTCTCTCTCTCTCTGTCCGTCTGTCTCTCTCTCTCTCTTTCTCTCTCTGTCTCTCTCTCTCTGTGTCTGTCTGTCTCTCTCTCTCTCTCCCTCCCTCCCTCGCTCTCTCCTCCTTCAAGGCATTCCTTAAAACCTCGCCCTTTGACCGAGATCCTGCTCGCCTGTTTTATAACGTTCCCCTGAAGAGTCTTTATTGGTGTGTAAAGTGATCTCTTATCAGGATACTCCTGGATACACCCTCACCGCTGAATTCTGGGACAGTTACTGCACAGAGGGAGACCAATCAGCCCTTCGTGGCAATGCTGGTTTTCTGGACCCCCTCCCCACCCCCTCCCCTGCCACCAATGTTTTCCCTTCAGAGAATGGCCCAAACCTCTTCAGGAGGCTTGGATTAACCCTCCGTCCCCCTCACTCTCAGGCAGCGCATTCCAGACCCTAACGCCTCGATTGACCCTCCCTCCCCCTGACTCTCAGGCAGCGCGTTCCAGATCCTAACCCCTCGATTGACTCTCCCTCCCCCTCACTCTCAGGCAGCGCATTCCAGCCCTTAACGCCTCGATTGACCCTCCCTCCCCCTCACTCTCAGGCAGCGCGTTCCAGCCCCTAACGCCTCGATTGACCCTGCCTCCTAATCTAAGTGGAGAGAGCCTACTCGCATTTACTCTGTCTATACCCCTCATAATTCTGTAAACTTCTATCAAATCTCCCCTCATCCTTCTACGCTCCAAGGAATAAAGTCCTAACCTGTTTAATCTCTCCATGTAAATAAACTCCTTAAGACGCGGCAACATCCTAGTAAATCTTCTCCGCACTCTCTCGATCTTACCGATATCCCCCCTGTAGTTAGGCGACCAGAACTGCACACAATACTCCAGAGTTGACCTCACCGATGTCTGATACAACCTCACCGTAACATCCCAACTCCTCTACTCAATACTTTGATTTATGAAGGCCAGTAGGCCAAAAGCTTTCTTTACAACCCTGTCTCCCTGTGACGCCACTTTCAGGGAATTATGTGTCTGATTTATTTCTTTATTTATTTACTTACTTGTCCAATTTATCTTTGTCCCTGAAGTTCCTCATCGCCTGGAACCATCCTCGTGAATCTATTTACATGAATAAATGATGCAGTTACTGTGATAATGATACAACGTCTTAGCCGAGGTCCAAACACGGACACAAGAGCTGAACTCCCTCACGTGAGAGTGACTGCCCCTTGACATCGAGGCAGCATTTGACCGAGTGTGACATCAAGGAGCCCGAGCAAAACTGGAGTCAATGGGAATCAGGGGGGAAAACTCTCCGCTGGTTGGAGTCATACCCAGCACAAAGGGAGATGGTTGTGGTTGTTGGAGGTCAGTCATCTCAGCTCCAGGACATCGCTGCAGGAGTTCCTCAGGGTCAAGAACCTTCAGCTGCTTCATCAATGACCTTCCTTCCATCATAAGGTCAGAAGTGGGGATGTTCGCTGATGGTTGCATAATGTTCAGCACCATTCACCACTCCTCAGATACTGAAGCAGCCCCATGTCCAAATGCAGCAAGACCTGGACAATATCCAGACTCGGGGCTGACAAGTGGCAAGTAACATTCACGCCACACAAGAGCCAGGCAATGACCATCTCCAACAAGAGAGAATCCAACCATCGCCCCCTTGACGTTCAATGGTATTACCATCACTCTGATTACAGATGCCCCATGAGGGCTGGTGTCTCTGCCCGGACTGTCTCTCCCCGGACTGTCTGCTTGTTTGGAGCTGCAGAGTGAGATGCCCCATGAGGGCTGGTGTCTCTGCCCGGACTGTCTCTCCCCGGACTGTCTGCTTGTTTGGAGCTGCAGAGTGAGATGCCCCATGAGGGCTGGTGTTTCTCCCCGGACTGTCTCTCCCCGGACTGTCTGCTTGTTTGGAGCTGCAGAGTGAGATGCCCCATGAGGGCTGGTGTCTCAGCCCGGACTGTCTCTCCCCGGACTATCTGCCTGTTTTGTTTTGAGCTACAGCAGGATGCAGCTGTGGTTTTCCGCTGGCTGGTGAGACAGCCCATCATCGGGTTGTCTCTCTCTCTCTCTCTCTCTCTCTCCCCCTCCCACCCTCGTGCTGTTGGCAGCCGCTCTCCTGCAGACCCTGCCTCACCTCCGATGTGGCATCCAGCTGGAGCTGTCTCACCCTCCAGCGAAGGCACCTCCGCGGGCACAGGCGGTAAGTGGTGGGGGTGGGGGGGGTGTTTTGCGCTGGGGGATTGGCGGGGAGGTGAGGTCGGGAGGGGGAGGGGGAGGGGGCGGTGTTGGAGCTGTGTTTTGGGCCCACCCACTAGCTGCACACCCCAGCACCTCTTGACATGGCCCAGGTGGAGAGAGAGAGAGAGAGAGAGAGAGGCTCTGTCGGGGTGCCGGGCCTGATGGGGACCTGCCTGTTTTGAAGGGGGTGGTCCACGAGAGAGCGGGTCCCAGGCCTTGCCCAGGGTCAAAGGGGATGTCAGAGACCCCGCTTTAAGCCTCTCTCATTGCACAGGCGCTTTCCCACCTGCTGTCTGCTCACATTGACACCCTTCGCAAATACAGGGACAGTTCATTCTCATTTCCTCTCTCTCTCTCTCTATCCGCCTCTCCTTCTCTCTCCATCCATCTCTCTCTCTCTCTCTCTATCCGCCTCTCCTCTCTCTCCATCCATCTCTCTCTCTATCTGCCTATCCTTCTCTCCATCCATCTCTCTCTCTCTCTATCCGCCTCTCCTCTCTCTCCATCCATCTCTCTCTCTATCTGCCTACCCTTCTCTCCATCCATCTCTCTCTCTCTCTATCCGCCTCTCCTCTCTCTCCATCCATCTCTCTCTCTCTCTCTCTATCTGCCTCTCCTCTCTCTCTCTATCCATCTCTCTATCTATCTGCCTATCCTTCTCTCCATCCATCTCTTTCTCTCTATCTGCCTCTCCTCTCTCTCCATCCATCTCTCTCTCTCTATCTGCCTCTCCTTCTCTCTCTCTATCCATCTTTCTTTTCCTCTCTCTCTCTCTATATCTGCCTATCCTTCTCTCTCTCCATCCATCTCTCTCTCTCTCTATCTGCCTCTCCTTCTCTCTCTCCATCCATCTCTCTCTCTCTCTATCTGCCTCTCCTTCTCTCTCTCCATCCATCTCTCTCTCTCTTTCTCTATCTGCCTCTCCTCTCTCTCCATCCATCTCTCTCTCTTTCTCTATCTGCCTCTCCTTCTCTCTCTCCATCCATCTCTCTCTCTTTCTCTATCTGCCTCTCCTTCTCTCTCTCCATCCATCTCTCTCTTTCTCTATCTGCCTCTCCTTCTCTCTCTCCATCCATCTCTCTCTCTCTCTCTCTATCTGTCTCTCCTCTCTCTCCATCCATCTCTCTCTCTCTCTATCTGCCTCTCCTTCTCTCTCTCCATCCATCTCTCTCTCTCTCTCTATCTGTCTCTCCTCTTTCTCCATTCATCTCTCTCTCTATCTGCCTCTCCTTCTCTCTCTCCATCCATCTCTCTCTCTCTATCTGCCTCTCCTTCTCTATCTCCATCCATCTCCCTTTTCCTCTTTCTCTCTCTCTCTCTATCTGTCTCTCCTTCTCTCTCTCTATCCATCTCTCTCTCTATCTGCCTATCCTTCTCTCTCTCTATCCATCTCTCTCTCTCTCTATCTGCCTTTCCTCTCTCTCCATCCATCTCTCTTTTCCTCTCTCTCTCTATCTGCCTCTCCACTGTCTCCATCCATCTCTCTTTTCCTCTCTCTCTCTATCTGCCTCTCCACTGTCTCCATCCATCTCTCTTTTCCTCTCTCTCTCTCTCCCTCCCTCTCTTTCTCCCCACCTCCCCCGTCCCTGCCTCCTCTCTCACTATCTGATTCTGCACTCGCTTTCTATCTCTCCGTCACTCTTTTCCTTTCTGTTTCTCCAGGTTGTTCTCTCGTTCTGTCCCATGCTGTCTTTCATTCTCCAGCATCCCCGTCACTCTCATCTTCTCTCCACATTCTCTTCCAAACGCCTTGTTCTGACACCCTCTCTCTCTCTCTTTCGCTCTCTCTCTTTCTCTCTCTCTTTCTCTCTCTCTTTTCCTCTCTCTGTCTGTCCATCTCGCTCTGTCCCTCTCTCTCTTTCTCTCCCTTTTTCTTCTCTATCTCTCTCTCTTTTCCTCTCTCTGTCTGACTCTCTCTCCCTATCTCTCTCTCTCTCACAGTCCCTGCCTCTCTCGCTTTCCCTCTCTCTATATCTCTCTCTATATCTCTCTCTCTGTCTGTTGCTCTATCTGTCTCGCTGTCTCTTTCCATCTCTCCCTTGCTCTCTCTCTGTCTCTCTCTCTTTCTCTTTCTCTGTCTCAGTCTTTATCTCTGTTTTCCTCTCTTTGTCTCTCGCTCTATCTCTCCCCCTCTGTCTCTCTCCCTGAACCTCTCTATCTCCCTCGCTCTATCACTTTCACTCTTGTGAAATTCCTGACAGGAATTCCGTCCTGTGTAACCCCTTCCCCACCCCCAGCACCCAGCCCCATCGCCAGTCTCCACCTCCCCCTCCCCCACCCCCACCCCCACCTCCCCCACCCGCACCCACCTCCCCCACCCCTACCCCCAGCCCCATCGCCAGTCTCCACCTCCCCCTCCCCCACCCACACCTCCCCCACCACCACCCACACCCCAACCCCCACCTCCCCCACCCACACCCCAACCCCCACCTCCCCCACCCACACCCCAACCCCCACCTCCCCCACCCACACTCCAACCCCCACCTCCCCCTCCCCCACCCCCACCCCCACCTCCCCCACCCACACCCCAACCCCCACCTCCCCCACCCACACCCCAACCCCCACCTCCCCCACCCACACTCCAACCCCCACCTCCCCCACCCACACCACAACCACCACCTTCCCCACCCCCACCCTCACCCCAAACCCCACCTCCCCCACCCTCACCCCAACCCCCACCTCCCCAACCCCCACCCTCACCCCAACCCCCACCTCCCCAACCCCACCCACACCCCAACCCCCACCTCCCCGACCCACACCCCAACCCCCACCTCCACCTCCCCCACCCTCACCCCAACCCCCACCTCCCCACCCCCACCCACACTCCAACCCCCACCTCCCCCACCCCCACTCACACCCCAACCCCCACCCACCTCCCCCACCCACACCCCAACACCCACCTCCCCCACCCCCACTCACACCCCAACCCCCACCCACCTCCCCCACCCACACCCCAACCCCCACCTCCACCTCCCCCACCCACACCCCAACACCCACCTCGCCCACCCCCATCCCAACCCCCATCTCCACCTCCACCACCCACACCCCAACCCCCACCTCCACCTCCCCCACCCACACGCTAATCCCCACCTCCCCCACCCCTACCCCCACCCCCATCGCCAGTCTCCACCTCCCCCTCCTCCACCCCCACCCCCACATCCCCCACCCTCACCCCAACCCCCACCTCCCCCACCCTCACCCCAACCCCCACCTCCCCCACCCTCACCCCAACCCCCACCTCCCCCACCCCTACCCCCACCCCCATCGCCAGTCTCCACCTCCCCCTCCCCCACCCCAACCCCCACCTCCCCCACCCCTACCCCCACCCCCATCGCCAGTCTCCACCTCCCCCTCCTCCACCCCCACCCCCACATCCCCCACCCTCACCCCAACCCCCACCTCCCCCACCCTCACCCCAACCCCCACCTCCCCCACCCTCACCCCAACCCCCACCTCCACCTCCACCACCCTCACCCCAACCCCCACCTCCCCCACCCACACCCCAACCCCCACCTCCACCTCCCCCACCCCCACCCCAACCCCCACCTCCACCTCCCCCACCCACACCTCCACCTCCACCTCCCCCACTCACACCCCCACCTCCACCTCCCCCACCCCCACCCCAACCCCCACCTCCACCTCCCCCACTCACACCCCCACCTCCACCTCCCCCACCCCCACCCCAACCCCCACCTCCACCTCCCCCACCCACACCTCCACCTCCACCTCCCCCACTCACACCCCCACCTCCACCTCCCCCACCCCCACCCCAACCCCCACGTCCACCTCCCCCACCCACACCCCAACCCCCACCTCCACCTCCCCCACCCACACCTCCACCTCCACCTCCCCCACTCACACCCCCACCTCCACCTCCCCCACCCCCACCCCAACCCCCACGTCCACCTCCCCCACCCACACCCCAACCCCCACCTCCACCTCCCCCACCCACACCCCAACCCCCACCTCCCCCACCCACACCCCAACCCCCACCTCCACCTCCCCCACCCACACCTCCACCTCCACCTCCCCCACCCCCACCCCAACCCCCACGTCCACCTCCCCCACCCACACCCCAACCCCCACCTCCACCTCCCCCACCCACACCTCCACCTCCCCCTCCCCCACTCCCACCCCCACCTCCCCCACCCGCACCCACATCCCCCACCCCTACCCCCACCCTCATCGCCAGTCTCCACCTCCCCCTCCTCCACCCCCACCCCCACCTCCCCCACCCTCACCCCAACCCCCATCTCCACCTCCCCCACCCACACCCCAACCCCCACCTCCAACTCCCCCACCCACACCCCAACCCCCACCTCCACCTCCCCCACCCACACCCCAACCCCCACCTCCAACTCCCCCACCCACACCCCAACCCCCACTTCCACCTCCCCCACCCACACCCCAACCCCCACCTCCACCTCCCCCACCCACACCCCAACCCCCATATCCACCTCGACCACCCACACCCCAACCCCCACCTCCCCCACCCCCACCCACACCCACACTCCAACCCCCACCACCCCCACCCACACCACAACCACCACCTCCCCCACCCACACCCACACCCCAAACCCCACCTCCACCTCCCCCACCCACACGCCAATCCCCACCTCCCCCACCCCCACCCCAACACCCACCTCCCCCACCCCCACCCCAACCCCCACATCCACCTCCCCCACCCACACACCAACGCCCA
>JANJGN010002018.1:5000-92131 GCA_026770705.1 Isurus oxyrinchus
CCATCCCTGTCCACTGACCCCTGGGTTAGGGAGGGGGTGTGTGATATCAGCCCGGGTTCCTGCTCCCCATCCCTGTCCACTGACCCCTGGGTTAGGGAGGGGGTGTGAATCAGCCCGGGTTCCTGCTCCCCATCCCTGTCCCCTGACCCCTGGGTTAGGGAGGGGGGTGTGAATCAGCCCAGGTTCCTGCTCCCCATCCCTGTCCACTGACCCCTGGGTTAGGGAGGGGGGTGTGTGAATCAGCCCGGGTTCCTGCTCCCCATCCCTGTCCACTGACCCCTGGGTTAGGGTGGGTGGGTGTGAATCAGGCCGGGTTCCTGCTCCCCACCCTGTCCACTGACCCCTGGGTTAGGGAGGGGGGTGTGAATCAGCCCGGATCCTGCTCCCCATCCCTGTCCACTGACCCCTGGGTTAGGGAGGGGGGGTGTGAATCAGCCCGGGTTCCTGCTCCCCATCCCTGTCCACTGACCTCTGGGTTAGGGAGGGGGGGTGTGAATCAGCCCGGGTTCCTGCTCCCCATCCCTGTCCACTGACCCCTGGGTTAGGGAGGGGGGTGAATCAGCCCGGATTCCTGCTCCCCATCCCTGTCCACTGACCCCTGGGTTAGGGAGGGGGGTGTGAATCAGCCCGGGTTCCTGCTCCCCATCCCTGTCCACTGACCCCTGGGTTAGGGAGGGGGTGTGAATCAGCCGGGTTCCTGCTCCCCAACCCTGTCCACTGACCCCTGGGTAAGGGAGGGGGTGTGAATCAGCCCGGGTTCCTGCTCCCCATCCCTGTCCTCTCACCCCTGGGTTAGGGAGGGTGGGTGTGAATCAGCCCGGGTTCCTGCTCCCCATCCCTGTCCACTGACCCCTGGGTTAGGGAGGGGGGTGTGAATCAGCCCGGGTTCCTGCTCCCCATCCCTGTCCACTGACCCCTGGGTTAGGGAGGGGGGTGTGAATCAGCCCGGGTTCCTGCTCCCCATCCCTGTCCACTGACCCCTGGGTTAGGGAGGGGGGTGTGAATCAGCCCGGGTTCCTGCTCCCCATCCCTGTCCACTGACCCCTGGGTTAGGGAGGTGTGTGAATCAGCCTGGGTTCCTGCTCCCCATCCCTGTCCACTGACCCCTGGGTTAGGGAGGGGGGTGTGAATCAGCCCGGGTTCCTGCTCCCATCCCTGTCCACTGACCCCTGGGTTAGGGAGGGGGGTGTGAATCAGCCCGGGTTCCTGCTCCCCATCCTGTCCGCTGACCCCAGGGTTAGGGAGGGAGGTGTGAATCAGCCCGGGTTCCTGCTCCCCATCCCTGGGTCAGTTAGGGGAGGTGGAGGGGAGTGAAGGGTAAACCTTCTGTGTAGTGGGAGATTTACTTTGTATCTAACCCCGTGCTGTACCTGTCCTGGGAGTGTTTGATGGGGACGGTTGTAGAGGGAGCTTTACTCTGTATCTAACCCCGTGCTGTACCTGTCCTGGGAGTGTTTGATGGGGGACGGTGTAGAGTGAGATTTGCTCTGTATCTAACCCCGTGCTGTACCTGTCCTGGGAGTGTTTGATGGGGACAGTGTAGAGGGAGCTTTACTCTGTATCTAACCCCGTGCTGTACCTGTCCTGGGAGTGCTGATGGGGACAGTGTAGAGGGAGATTGACTTTGTAACTAACCTCGTGCTGTACCTGTCCTGGGAGTGTTTGATGGGGGACGGTGTAGAGGGAGATTTACTCTGTATCTAACCCCGTGCTGTACCTGTCCTGGGAGTGTTTGATGGGGACCTTGTAGAGGGAGATTTACTCTGTATCTAACCCCGTGCTGTACCTGTCCTGGGAGTGTTTGATGGGGACAGTGTAGAGGGAGATTTACTCTGTATCTAACCCGTGCTGTACCTGTCCTGGGAGTGTTTGATGGGGATAGTGTAGAGGGAGATTTACTCTGTATCTAACCACGTGCTGTACCTGTCCTGGGAGTGTTTGATGGGGATAGTGTAGAGGGAGATTTTACTCTGTATGTAACCCCGTGCTGTACCTGTCCTGGAGTGTCTGCTTGGGACTGTGTAGAGGGAGAATTACTCTTTATTCTTACCCCGTGTTGTCCCTGTCCTGTGTATTTTAGATAAGGACATTGTAGAGGCAGCTTAACAATGTATAAAACAATGCTCTGCACCTGTCCTGGGAGTGTTTGTTCGGGACAGTGTAGAGGGAGCTTTGCTCTGTATCTAACCCCATGCTGTACCTGTCCTGGGAGTGTTTGATGGGGACGGTGTATAGGCAGATTTACTCTGTATCTATCCCCATGCTGTACCTGTCCTGGGAGTGTTTGATGGGGACGGTGTAGAGGGTGATTTACTCTGTATCTAACCCGGTGCTGTACCTGTCCTGGGAGTGTTTAATGGGGACGGCGTAGAGGGAGATTTACTGTGTATCTAACCCCGTGCTGGACCTGTCCTGGGAGTGTTTGATGGGTACGGTGTAAAGGGAGCTTTACTCCGTATCTAACCCGTGCTGTACCTGTCCTGGGAGTGTTTGATGGGGACAGTTTAGAGGGAGATTTACTCTGTATCTAACCCGGTGCTTTACCTGTCCTGGGAGTGTTTGATGGGGACTGTGTAGAGGGAGAATTAATCGGTATCTAACCTCGTGCTGTACCTGTCCTGGCAGTGTTTGATGGGGACAGTGTAGAGGGAGAATTAATCTGTATCTAACCTCGTGCTGTACCTGTCCTGGGAGTGCTGGATGGGGACCTTGTAGAGGGAGCTTTACTCAGTATCTAACCCCGCGCTGTACCTGTCCTGGGATTGTTTGATGGGGACAGTGTTGAGGGAGCTTTACTCTGTATCTAACCCCGTGCTGTACCTGTCCTGGGAGTGTTTGATGTGGACAGTGTAGAGGAGATTTTACTCTGTATCTAACCCCATGCTGTACCTGTCCTGGGAGTGTTTGATGGGGACAGTATATAGGGAGATTTAATCTATATCTAACCCCGTGCTGTACCTGTCCTGGGAGTGTTTGATGGGGACGGTGTAGAGGGAGCTTTACTCTGTATCTAACCCCGTGCCATACCTGTCCTGGGAGTGTTTGATGGGGACCTTGTAGAGGAAGCTTTACTCTGTATCTAACCCCGCGCTGTACCTGTCCTGGGAATGTTTGATTGGGACAGTATATAGGGAGATTTACTCTGTATCTAACCCCGTGCTGTACCTGTCCTGGGAGAGTTTGATGCGGACGGTGTAGAGGGATCTTTACTCTGTATCTAACCCCGTGCTGTACCTTTCCTGGGAGTGTTTGATGGGACAGTGTAGAGGGAGATTTACTCTGTATCTAACCCCGTGCTGTACCTGTCCTGGGAGTGTTTGTTGGGGACAGTGTAGAGGGAGATTTACTCTGTATCTAACCCCGTGCTGTTCCTGTCCTGGGAGTGTTTGATGGGGACGGTGTAGGGGGAGCTTTACTCTGTATGTAACCCCGTGCTGTACCTGTCCTGGGAGTGTTTGATGGGGACAGTGTAGAGGGAGATATACTCTGTATCCAACCCCGTGCTGTACCTGTCCTGGAGGAGTTTGCTAGGGACTGTGTAGAGGGAGAATTACTCTTTATCTTACCCCGTGGTGTCCCTGTCCTGTGTATTTTAGATAAGGACATTTTAGAGGCAGCTGAACACTGTAATAAAACACTGCGCTGTACCTGCTTGGGAGTGTTTGATAGGGATGGTGTAGAGGGAGATTTACTCAATATCTAACCGGGTGCTGTATCTGTCCTGGGACTGTTTGATGGGGACGGTGTAGAGGGAGATTTACTCTGTATCTAACCCCGTGCTGTACCTGTCCTGGGAGTGTTTGATGGGGACGGTAAAGAGGGAGATTTACTCTGTATTAACCCCGTGCTGTACCTGTCCTGGGAGTGTTTGATGGGGACGGTGTAGAGGGAGATTTACTCTGTATCTAACCCCGTGATGTACCTGTCCTGGGAGTGTTTGATGGGGACGGTAAAGAGGGAGATTTACTCTGTATTAACCCCGTGCTGTACCTGTCCTGGGAGTGTTTGATGGGGACGGTGTAGAGGGAGATTTACTCTGTATCTAAGCCCGTGCTGTACCTGTCCTGGGAGTGTTTATTGGGGACGATGTAGAGGGAGCTTTAGTCTGTATCTAGCCCCATGCTGTACCTGTCCTGGAGTGTTTGATGGGGACGGTGTAGAGGGAGATTTACTCTGTATCTAACCCCGTGCTGTACCTGTCCTGGGAGTGTTTGATGGGGACAGTGTAGAGGGAGCTTTACTCTGTATCTAACCCCGTGCTGTACCTGTCCTGGGAGTGTTTAATGGGGACGGATGAAGAGGGAGCTTTAGTCTGTATCTAACCCCGTGCTGTACCGGTCCTGGGAGTTGTTTTGATGGGGACGGTCGAGAGGACCTTTACTCCGTATCTAAACCCGTGCTGTATCTGTCCTGGGAGTGTTTGATGTGGAGAGTTTAGAGGGTGCTTTACTCTGTATCTAACACCGTGCTGTACCTGTCCTGGGAGTGTTTGATGGGGACAGTGTAGGGGGAGATTTACTCTGTATCCAACCCCGCGCTGTACCTGTCCTGGGTGTGTTTGATGGGGACAGTGTTGAGGGAGATTAACTCTGTATCTATCCCGATGCTGTACCTGTCCTGGGAGTGTTTGATGGGGACAGTATATAGGGAGATTTACTCTATATCTAACCCCGTGCTGTACCTGTCCTGGGAGTGTTTGATGGGGACGGTGTAGAGGGAGCTTTACTCTGTATCTAACCCCGTGCTGTACCTGTCCTGGGAGTGTTTGATGGGGACAGTGTAGAGAGAGATTTACTCTGTATCTAACCCCGTGCTGTACCTGTCCTGGGTGTGTTTGATGGGGACAGTGTAGTGGGAGATTTACTCTGTATCTAACCCCGTGCTGTACCTGTCCTGGAGTGCTTGATGGGGACCTTGTAGAGGGACCTTTACTCTGTATCTAACCCCGCGCAGTACCTGTGCTTGGAGTGTTTGATGGGGACAGTATATAGGGAGATTTACTCTGTATCTAACCCCGTGCTGTACCTGACCTGGGAGTGCTTGATGGGGACGGTGAAGAGGGAGATTTACTCTGTATCTAACCCCTTGCTGTACCTGTCCCTGGGAGTGTTTGTTGGGGACAGTGTAGAGGGAGATTTACTCTGTATCTAACCCCGCGCTGTTCCTGTCCTGGGAGTGTTTGATGGGGACCGTGTAGAGAGAGATTTACTCTGTATCTAACCCCGTGCTGTACCTGTCCTGGGAGTGTTTGATGGGGACAGTGTAGAGGGAGCTTTACTCTGTATCTTACCCCGTGCTGTACCTGACCTGGGAGTGTTTGATGGGGACAGTGTAGAGGGAGATTTACTCTGTATGTAACCCCGTGCTGTACCTGTCCTGGGAGTGTTTGATGGGGACAGTGTAGAGGGAGATTTACTCTGTATGTAACCCCGTGCTGTACCTGTCCTGGGAGTGTTTGATGGGGACAGTGTAGAGGGAGCTTTGATCTGTATCTAACCCGTGCTGTACCTGTCCTGGGAGTGTTTGATAGGGACAGTGTAGAGGGAGATTTACTCAATATCAAACCCCGTGCTGTACCTGACCTGGGAGTGCTTGATGGGGACGGTGAAGAGGGAGCTTTACTCTGTATCTAACCCCGCGCTGTACCTGTCCTGGGAATGTTTGATGGGACAGTATATAGGGAGATTTACTCTGTATCTAACCCCGTGCTGTAACATTCCTGGGAGAGTTTGATGGGGACAGTGTAGAGGGAGCATTACGCTGTATCTAATCCCGTACTGTACCTGTCCTGGGAGTGTTTGTGGGGGACAGTGTAGAGGGAGATATACTCTGTATCTAACCCCGTGCTGTACCTGTCCTGGGAGTGTTTGATGAGAACGGTCTAGTGGGAGCTTTACTCTGTATCTAACCCCGTGCTGTACCTGTCCTGGGAGTGTTTGATGGGAACGGTGTGTAGGGAGATTTACTCTGTATCTAACCCCGTGCTGTACCTGTACTGGGAGAGTTTGAAAGGGACAGTGTAGAGGGAGCTTTATTCTGTATCTTTTCCCGAGCTGTAACTGTCCTGTGAGTGTTTGACGGGGACTGTGTAGAGGGAGAATGACTCTTTATCTAACCCCGTGCTGTACCTGTCCTGTAAGAGTTTGCTAGGGACTGTGTAGTGGGAGAATTACTCTTTATCTTACCCAGTGTTGTCCCTGTCCTGTGTATTTTAGATAAGGACATTGTAGAGGCAGCTTAACACTGTATAAAACACTGCGCTGTACCTGTCTTGGGAGTGTGTTTGTTCGGGACATTGTAGAGGGAGCTTTGCTCTGTATCTAACCCCGTGCTGTACCTGTCCTGGGAGTGTTTGATAGGGACGGTGTAGAGGGAGATTTACTCAATATCAAACCCCGTGCTGTACCTGACCTGGGAGTGCTTGATGGGGACGGTGTAGAGGGAGATTTACTCTGTATTAACTCGTGCTGTACCTGTCCTGGCAGTGTTTGATGGGGACAGTGTAGAGGGACATTTACTCTGTATCTAACCCCGTGCTGTACCTGTCCTGGGAGTGTTTGATGTGGACAGTGTAGAGGGAGCTTTTGTCTGTATCTAACACCGTGCTGTACCTGTCCTGGGAGTGTTTGATGGGGACAGTGTAGAGGGAGCTTTACTCTGTATCTAACCCCGTGCTGTACGTGTCCTGGGAGTGTTTGATGGGGACGGTGTAGAGGGAGATTTACTCTGTATCTAACCCCGTGCTGCACCTGTCCTGGGACCGTTTGATGTGGACAGTTTAGAGGGAGCTTTACTCTGTATCTAACCCCGCGTTGTACCTGTCCTGGGAGTGTTTAATGGGGACAGTATAGAGGGAGATTTACTCTGTATCTAACCCCGTGCTGTACCTGTCCTGGGAGTGTTTGATGGGGACGGTGTAGAGGGAGATTTACTCTGTATCAAACCCCGTGTTGTACCTGTCCTGGGAGTGTTTGATGGGGACAGTGGAGAGGGAGCTTTTCTCTGTATCTAACCCGGTGCTGTACCTGTCCTGGGAGTGTTTGATGGGGACAGTGTAGAGGGAGATTTACTCTGTATCAAACCCCGTGCTGTACCTGTCCTGGGAGTGTTTGATGTGGACAGTTTAGAGGGAGATTTACTCTGTATCTAACCCCGTGCTGTACCTGTCCTGGGAGTGTTTGATGGGGACAGTGTAGAGGGAGATTTACTCTGTATCTAACCCCGTGCTGTACCTGTCCTGGGAGTGTTTGATGGAGACAGTGTAGAGGGAGATTTACTCTGTATCTAACCTCGTGCTGTACCTGTCCTGGGAGTGTTTGATGGGGTCAGTGTAGAGGGAGATTTACTCTGTATCGAACCCCGCGCTGTACCTGTCCTGGGATTGTATGATGGGGACAGTGTTGAGGGAGATTTACTCTGTATCTAACCCCATGCTGTACCTGTCCTGGGATTGTATGATGGGGACAGTGTTGAGGGAGATTTACTCTGTATCTACCCCCGTGCTGTACCTGTCCTGGGAGTGTTTGATGGGGACAGTGTAGAGGGAGCTTTACTCTGTATCTAACCCCGTGCTGTTCCTGTCCTGGGAGTGTTTGATGGGGACAGTGTAAATGGAGATTTACTCTGTATCTAATCCCGTGCTGTACCTGTCCTGGGAGTGTTTGAAGGGGACGGTGTAGCGGGAGATTTACCCTGTATCTAACCCCGTGCTGTACCTTTCCTGGAAGTGTTTGATGGGGACGGTTTGGAGGGAGCTTTACTCTGTATCTAACCCCGTGCTGTACCTGACCTGGGAGTGTTTGATGGGGACAGTGTAGAGGGAGATTTACTCTGTATCTAACCCCGTGCTGTAACATTCCTGGGAGTGTTTGATGAGGACGGTGTAGAGGGAGATTTACTCTGTATCTAACCCCGTGCTGTACCTGTCCTGGGAGTTTTTGATGGGGACGGTTTAGAGGGAGATTTACTCTGTATCTAAACCCGTGCTGTTCCTGTCCAGGGACTGTTTGATGTGGACAGTGTAGAGGGAGATTTACTCTGTATCTAACCCCGTGCTGTACCTGTCCAGGGAGTGTTTGATGGGGACGGTGTAGAGGGAGATTTACTCTGTATCTAACCCCGTGCTGTACCTGTCCTGGGAGTGTTTGATGGGGACGGTGTAGAGGGAGATTTACTCTGTATCTTACCCCGTGCTGTACCTGTCCTGGGAGTAGTTGATGGGGACTGTGTAGAGGGAGATTTAGTCTGTATCTAACTCCGTGCTGTACCTGTCCTGGGAGTATTTGATGGGGACGGTGTAGAGAGAGATTTACTCTGGATCTAACACCGTGCTGTACCTGTCCTGGGAGTGTTTGTGGCGACAGTGTAGATGGAGCTTTACTCTGTATCTAAAGCCATGCTGTACCAGTCCTGGGAGTGTTTGTTGTGGACAGTGTAGAGGGAGATTTACTCTGTATCTAACCCCGTGCTGTACCTGTCCTGGGAGTGTTTGATGGGGACAGTGTAAAGGGAGATTTACTCTGTATCTAATCCCGTGCTGTACCTGTCCTGGGAGTGTTTGATGGGGACGGTTTCGACGGAGATTTACACTGTATCTAACCCCGTGCTGTACCTGTCCTGGGAGTGTTTGATGGGGACAGTGTAGAGGGAGATTTACTCTGTATCTAACCCCGTGCTGTACCTTTCCTGGAAGTGTTTGATGGGGACGGTGTAGAGGGAGAATTACTCTGTATCTAACCCCGTGCTGTACCTGTCCTGGGAGTGTTTGATAGTGACGGTGTAGAGGGAGATTTACTCTGTATCTAACCCCGTGCTGCAACTGTCCTGGGAGTGTTTGATGGGAACAGTGTAGAGGGAGATTTACTCTGTATCTAACCTCGTGTTGTACCTGTCCTGGGAGTGTTTGATGGGGACAGTGCAGATGGAGATTTACTCTGTATCTAACCCCGTGCTGTACCTGCCAGGGACTGTTTGATGGGGACAGTGTAGAGGGAGATTTATTCAATATCTAACCCCGTGCTGTACCTGTCCTGGGAGTGTTTGATGGGGACAGTGTAGAGGGAGATTTAGTCTGTATCTAACCCCGTGCTGTACCTGTCCTGGGAGTGTTTGATGGGGCCAGTGTAGAGGGAGGTTTACTATGTATCTAACCCCGTGCTGTACCTGTCCTAGGAGAGTTTGATGGGGAAGGTGTAGAGGGAGCTTTATTCTGTATCTAACTCCGTGCTGTCCCTGTCCTGGGAGTGTTTGATGGGGACAGTGTAGAGGTAGCTTTATTCTTTATCTTACTCCGTGCTGTACCAGTCCTGGGAGTGTTTGTTGCGGCTGTTTAGATGGAGCTATCATCTGTATGTAACCCCCTGCTGTCCCGGTACTGGGAGTGTTTGATGGGGCTGTGCAGAGCGAGATTTACTCTGTATCTAACCCTGAGATGTACCTGTCCTGGGAGTGTTTGATGGGGACGGTGTAGAGAGAGATTTACTCTGTATCTAATCCTGTGCTGTACTTGTCCTGGGAGTGTTTAATGGGGACGGTGTAGAGGGAGATTTACTCTGTATCTATCCCCGTGCTGTACCTGTCCTGGGAGTGTTTGATGGGGACGGTGTAGAGGGACCTTTACTCAGTATATATCCCCGTGCTGTACCTGTCCTGGGAGTGTTTGATGGGGACGGTGTAGAGGGAGCTTTATTCTCTATCTATCCCCGTGCTGTACCTGTCCTGGGAGTGTTTGATGGGGACGGTGCAGAGGGAGATTTACTCTGTATCTAACCCCGTGCTGTACCTGTCCTGGGAGAGTTAGTTGGGGACGGTGTAGAGGGAGCTTTACTCTGTATCTAACCCCATGCTGTACACGTCCTGGGAGTGTTTGAATGGGGACGGTGTAGAGGGAGATTAAATCTCTATCTAACCCCGTGCTGTACCTGTCCTGGGAGTGTTTGATGGGGACGGTGTAGAGGGAGATTTACTCTGTATCTAACCCCGTGCTGTACCTGTCGTGGGAGTGTTTGATGGGGACGGTGTAGAGGGAGATTTACTCAAAATCTAACCCCGTGCTGTACCTGTCCTGGGAGTGCTTGATGGGGACGGTGAAGAGGGAGCTTTACTCAATATCTAACCCCGTGCTGTACCTGACCTGGGAGTGTTTCATGGGGACATTGTAGAGGGAGCTTTACTCTGTATCTAATCCCGAGCTGTACCTGTCCTGGGAGTGTTTGATGGGGACAGTGTAGAGGGAGATTTACTCTGTATCTAACCTCGTGCTGTACCTGTCCTGGGAGTGTTTGATGGGGACGGTGTAGGGGGAGCTTTACTCTCTATCTAACCATGTGCTGTACCTGTCCTGGGAGAGTTTGTTTGGGACGGTGTAGAGGGAGATTTAGTCAATATCTAACTCTTTGCTGTACCTGTCCTGGGAGTGTTTGATGGGGACGGTGTAGAGGGAGATTTACTCTGTATCTAACCCCGTGCTATACCTGTCCTTGGAGAGTTTGATGGGGAGGGTGTAGAGGGAGATTTAATCTGTATCTAACCCCGGGCTGTACCTGTACTTGGAGTGTTTGATGGGGACGGTGTAGAGGGAGCTTTACTCTCTATCTATCCCCGTGCTGTACCTGTCCTGGGAGTGTTTGATGGGGACGGTGCAGAGGGAGATTTACTCTGTATCTAACCCCGTGCTGTACCTGTCCTGGGAGAGTTAGTTGGGGACGTTGTAGAGGGAGCTTTACTCTGTATCTAACCCCGTGCTGTACATGTCCTGGGAGTGTTTGAATGGGGACAGTGTAGAGGGAGCTTTACTCTGTATCTAACCCCGTGCTGTACCTGTCCTGGGAGTGTTTGATGGGGACGGTGTAGAGGGAGATTTACTATCTATCTAACCCCGTGCTGTACCTGTCCTGGGAGTGTTTGATGGGGACAGTGTAGGGGGAGCTTTACTCTGTATCTATCCCCGAGCTGTACCTGTCCTGGGAGTGTTTGATGGGGACGGTGTAGAGGGAGATTTACTCTGTATCTAACCTCGTGCTGTACCTGTCCTGGGCGTGTTTGATGGGGACGGTGTAGAGGGAGATTTACTCTGTATCTAACCTCGTGCTGTACCTGTCCTGGGAGTGTTTGATGGGGACAGTGTAGAGGGAGATTTACTCTGTATCTAACTCCGTGCTTTATCTGTCCTGGGAGTGTTTGATGGGGACGGTGTAGAGGGAGATTTACTCTGTATCTAACCCCGTGCTGTACCTGTCCTGGGAGTGTTTGATGGAGACGGTGAAGAGGGAGCTTTACTCTGCAACTAAACCAGTGCTGTACAAGTCCTGGGAGTTTTTGATGGGGACAGTGTAGAGGGAGCTTTACTCTGTATCTAATCCCGAGCTGTACCTGTCCTGGGAGTGTTTGATTGAGTCAGTGTCGAGGGATATTTACTCTGTATCTAACTCCGTGCTGTAACTTTCCAGGGAGTGTGTGATGGAGACGGTGAAGAGGGAGATTTACTGTGCAACTAACACAGTGCTGTACATGTCCTGGGAGTTTTTGATGGGGACAGTCTAGAGGGAGCTTTACTCTATATCTAACCCCGTGCTGTACCTGTCCTGGGAGTGTTTGATGGGGGCAGTGTAGAGGGAGCTTTACTCTGTATCTAACACCGTGCTGTACCTGTCCTGGGAGTGTTTGATGGGGACGGTGTAGAGGGAGATTTACTCTGTATCTATCCCCGTGCTGTACCTGTCCTGGGAGTGTTTGATGGGGACGGTGTAGAGGGAGATTTACTCTGTATTTATCCCCGTGCTGTACCTCTCCTGGGAGTGTTTGATGGGGACGGTGTAGAGGGAGATTTACTCTGTATCTATCCCCGTGCTGTACCTGTCCTGGGAGTGTTTGATGGGGACAGTTTAGAGGGAGCTTTACTCTGTATCTAACCCCGTGCTGTACCTGTCCTGGGAGTGTTTGATGAGGACAGAGTAGAGGGAGATTTACTCTGTATCTAACCCCGTGCTGTACATGTCCTGGGAATGTTTGATGGGGACGGTGTAGAGGGACCTTTAGTCTGTATCTAACCCCGTGCTATACCTGTCCTGGGAGTGTTTGATGGGGACAGTGTAGAGGGAGATTTACTCTGTATCTAACCCCGTGCTGTACCTGTCCTGGGAGTGATTGATGGGGGACAGTGCAGTGGGAGTTTTACTCTGTATCTAACCCCGTGCTGCACCTGTCCTGGGAGTGTTTGTTGGGGACAGTGTAGAGGGAGATTTACTCTGTATCTAACCTCGTGCTGTACCTGTCCTGGGAGTGTTTGATGGGGACAGTGTTGAGGGAGATTTACTCTGTATCTAACCCCGTGCTGTACCTGTCCTGGGAGTGTTTGATGGGGACGGTGTAGAGAGTGATTTACTCTGTATCTAACCCCTTGCTGTAACTGTCCTGAGCGTGTTTGACTGGGACAGTGTAGAGGGAGCTTTACTCTCTATCTAAACCCGTGCTGTACCTGTCCGGGGAGTGATTGATGGAGATACTGTGGAGGGAGATTTACGCTGTATCTTACCCCGTGCTGTACCTGTCCTGGGAGTGTTTGATGAGGACGGTGTAGAGGGAGATTTACTCTGTATCTAACCCCGTGCTGTACTGTCCTGGGAGTGTTTGATGGGGACGGTGTAGAGGGAGATTTATTCTGTATCTAACCCCGTGCTGTACCTTTCCTGGGAATGTTTGATGGGGACGGTGTGGAGGGAGATTTACTCAATATCTAACTCCGTGCTGTACCCGTCCTGGGACTGTTCGATGGGGATGGTGTAGAGGGAGATTTATTCTTTATCTAACCCCGTACTATACCTGTCCTTGGAGAGTTTGATGGGGAGGGTGTAGAGGGAGCTTTACTCTGTATCTAACCCTGGGCTGTACCTGTCCTGGGAGTGTTTGAATGGGGACGGTGTAGAGGGAGATTTACTCTCTATCTAACCCCGTGCTGTACCTGTCCTGGGAGTGTTTGATGGGGACGGAGTAGAGGGAGATTTACTCAAAATCTAACCCCGTGCTGTACCTGTCCTGGGAGTGTTTGATGGGGACAGTGTAGGGGGAGCTTTACTCTGTATCTAACCCCGAGCTGTACCTGTGCTGGGCGTGTTTGATGGGGACAGTGTAGAGTGAGATTTACTCTGTATCTAACTCCGTGCTGTATCTGTCCTGGGAGTGTTTGATGGAGACGGTGAAGAGGGAGATTTCCTCTGCAACTAACCCAGTGCTGTACATGTCCTGGGAGTGTTTGATGGGGACAGTGTAGAGGGAGCTTTACTCTGCAACTAACCCAGTGCTGTACATGTCCTGGGAGTTTTTGATGGGGACAGTGTAGAGGGAGCTTTACTCTATATCTAACCCTGTGCTGTACCTGTCCTGGGAGTGTTTGATGGGGACGGTGTAGAGGGAGATATACTCTGTATCTATCCCCGTACCGTACCTGTCCTGGGAGTGTTTGATGGGGACGGTGTAGAGGGAGATTTACTCTGCACCTATCCCCGTGCTGTACCTGTCCTGGGAGTGTTTGATGTGGACAGTGTAGAGGGAGATTTACTCTGTATCTAACCCCGTTCTGTACCTGTCCTGGGAGTGTTTGATGGGGATAGTGTAGTGGGAGATTTACTCTGTATCTAACCCCGTGCTGTACCTGTCCTGGGAGTGTTTGATGGGGACAGTGTAGAGGGAGATTTACTCTGTATCTAACCCCGTGCTGTACTGTCCAGGGACTGTTTGATGGGGACAGTGTAGAGGGAGATTTATTCAATATCTTACCCCGTGCTGTAACTGTCCTGGGAGTGTTTGATGGGGACGGTGCAGAGGGAGATTTAGACAATATCTAACTCCGTGCTGTCCCTGTCCTGGGAGTGTTTGATGGGGACGGTGTAGAGGGAGGTTTACTCTGTATCTAACCCCGTGCTGTACCTGTCCTGGGAGAGTTTGTTTGGGACGGTGTAGAGGGACATTTACTCAATATCTAACTCTTTTCTGTACCTGTCCTGGGAGTGTTCGTTGGAGACGGTGTAGAGGGAGCTTTACTCTGTATCTAACCCCATGCTGTACCTGTCCTGGGAGTGTTTGAATGGGCACGGTGTAGAGGGAGATTTACTCTCCATCTAACCCCGTGCTGTACCTGTCCTGGGAGTGTTTGATGGGGACAGTGTAGAGGGAGCTTTACTCTGTATCTAACCCCGTGCTGTACCTGTCCTGGGAATGTTTGATGGGGACGGTCTAGTGGGAGATTTACTCAAAATCTAACCCCGTGCTGTACCTGTCCTGGGAGTGTTTGATGGGGACGGTGTAGAGGGAGCTTTACTCAATATCTAACCCCGTGCTGTACCTGACCTGGGAGTGTTTGATGGGGACATTGTAGAGGGAGCTTTACTCTGGATCTAACCCCGAGCTGTACCTGTCCTGGGCGTGTTTGATTGGGACAGTGTAGAGGGAGATTTACTCTGTATCTAACTCCGTGCTGTAACTGTCCTGGGAGTGTTTGATGGAGACGGTGAAGAGGGAGATTTGCTCTGCAACTAACCCAGTGCTGTACATGTCCTGGGAGTTTTTGTTGGGGACAGTGTAGAGGGAGCTTTACTCTATATCTAACCCTGTGCTGTACCTGTCCTGGGAGTGTTTGAAGGGGACGGTGTAGAGGGAGATTTACTCTGTATCTATCCCCGTGCTGTACCTGTCCTGGGAGTGTTTGATGGGGACGGTGTAGAGGGAGATTTACTCTGTATTTATTCCCGTGCTGTACCTGTCCTGGGAGTGTTTGATGAGGACAGAGTAGAGGGAGATTTAACTTGTATCTAACCCCGTGCTGTACATGTCCTGGGAGTGTTTGATGGGGACGGTGTAGAGGGACCTTTACTCTGTATCTAACCCCGTGCTGTACCTGTCCTGGGAGTGTTTGATGGGGACAGTGTAGTGGGAGATTTACTCTGTATCTAACCCCGTGCTGTACCTGTCCTGGGAGTGATTGATGGGGACAGTTTAGTGGGAGTTTTACTCTGTATCTAACCCCGTGCTGTACCTGTCCTGGGAGTGTTTGATGGGGACAGTGTAGAGGGAGATTTACTCTGTATCTAACTTCGTGCTGTACCTGTCCTGGGAGTGTTTGATGGGGACAGTGTAGAGGGAGATTTACTCTGTATCTAACCCCGTGCTGTACTTGTCCTGGGAGTGTTTGATGGGGACAGTGTAGAGGGAGATTTACTCTGTATCTAACCCCGTGCTGTACCTGTCCTGGGAATGTTTGATGGGGACGGTGTAGAGGGAGCTTTACTCTCTATCTAACCCCGTGCTGTACCTGTCCTGGGAGTGTTTGATGGGGACAGTGTATAGGGAGATTTACTCTGTATCAAACCCCGTGCTGTACCTGTCCTGGGAGTGTTTGTTTGGGACGGTGTAGAGGGAGATTTACTCAATATCTAACTCCGTGCTGTACCTCTCCTGGGACTGGTCGATGGGGATGGTGTAGAGGGAGATTTATTCTTTATCTAACCCCGTGCTATACCTGTCCTTGGAGAGTTTGATGGGGAGGGTGTAGAGGGAGCTTTACTCTGTATCTAACCCCATGCTGTACCTGTCCTGGGAGTGTTTGATGGGGACGGTGTAGAGGGAGCTTTACTCAATATCTAACCCCGTGCTGTACCTGTCCTGGGAGTGTTTGATGGGGACGGAATAGAGGGAGATTTACTCAAAATCTAACCCCGTGCTGTACCTGTCCTGGGAGTGTTTGATGGGGACGGTGTAGAGGGAGCTTTACTCTGTATCTAACCCCGTGCTGTACCTGTCCTGGAGTGTTTGATGGGGACGGTGTAGAGGGAGAAGTACTCAATATCTAACCCCGTGCTGTATCTGTCCTGGGAGTGTTTGATGGGGACAGTGTAGAGGGAGCTTTACTCTGTATCTAACCCCTTGCTGTACCTGTCCTGGGAGTGTTTGATGGAGACGGTGAAGAGCGAGATTTACTCTGCAACTAACCCAGTTCTGTACATGTCCTGGGAGTTTTTGATGGGGACAGTGTAGAGGGAGCTTTACTCTATATCTAACCCTGTGCTGTACCTGTCCTGGGAGTGTTTGATGGGGACGGTGTAGAGGGAGATATACTCTGTATCTATCCCCGTGCCGTACCTGTCCTGGGAGTGTTTGATGGGGACGGTGTAGAGGGAGATTTACTCTGCACCTATCCCCGTGCTGTACCTGTCCTGGGAGTGTTTGATGAGGACAGTGTAGAGGGAGATTTACTCTGTATCTAACCCCGTTCTGTACCTGTCCTGGGAGTGGTTGATGGGGACGGTGTAGAGGGAGCTTTACTCTGTATCTAACCCCGTGCTGTACCTGTCCTGGGACAGTTTGATGGGTACAGTGTAGAGGGAGATTTACTCTGTATCTAACCTCGTGCTGTACTGTCCAGGGACTCTTTGATGGGTACGGTGTAGAGGGAGATTTATTCAATATCTTACCCCGTGCTGTACCTGTCCTGGGAGTGTTTGATGGGGACGGTGCAGAGGGAGATTTAGACAATATCCAACTCCGTGCTGTCCCTGTCCTGGGAGTGTTTGATGGGGACGGTGTAGAGGGAGATTTACTCTGTATCTAACCCCGTGCTGTACCTGTCCTGGGAGAGTTTGTTTGGGACGGTGTAGAGGGAGATTTACTCAATATCTAACTCATTGCTGTACCTGTCCTGGGAGTGTTCGATGGGGATGGTGTAGAGGGAGATTTACTCTGTATCGAACCCCGTGCTATACCTGTCCTTGGAGAGTTTGATGGGGAGGGTGTAGAGGGAGCTTTCTCTCTACCTAACCCCGTGCTGTACCTGTCCTGGGAATGTTTGATGGGGACGGTGTAGAGGGAGATTTACTCAAAATCTAACCCCGTGCTGTACCTGTCCTGGGAGTGTTTGATGGGGGACGGTGTAGAGGGAGCTTTACTCAATATCTAACCCCGTGCTGTACCTGACCTGGGAGTGTTTCATGGGGACATTGTAGAGGGAGCTTTACTCTGTATCTAACCCCGAGCTGTACCTGTCCTGGGCGTGTTTGATTGGGACAGTGTAGAGGGAGATTTACTCTGTATCTAACTCCGTGCTGTAACTGTCCTGGGAGTGTTTGATGGAGACGGTGAAGAGGGAGATTTGCTCTGCAACTAACCCAGTGCTGTACATGTCCTGGGAGTTTTTGATGGGGACAGTGTAGAGGGAACTTTACTCTATATCTAACCCTGTGCTGTACCTGTCCTGGGAGTGTTTGACGTGGACGGTGTAGAGGGAGATTTACTCTGTATCTATCCCCGTGCTGTACCTGTCCTGGGAGTGTTTGATGGGGGACGGTGTAGAGGGACCTTTACTCTGTATCTAACCGCGTGCTGTACCTGTCCTGGGAGTGTTTGATGGGGACAGTGTAGTGGGAGATTTACTCTGTATCTAACCCCGTGCTGTACCTGTCCTGGGAGTGATTGATGGGGACAGTGTAGTGGGAGTTTTACTCTGTATCTAACCCCGTGCTGTACCTGTCCTGGGAGTGTTTGATGGGGAAAGTGTAGAGGGAGATTTACTCTGTATCTAACCCCGTGCTGTACCTGTCCTGGGAGTGTTTGATGGGGAAAGTGTAGAGGGAGATTTACTCTGTATCTAACTTCGTGCTGTACCTGTCCTGGGAGTGTTTGATGGGGAAAGTGTAGAGGGAGATTTACTCTGTATCTAACCCCGTGCTGTACCTGTCCTGGGAGTGTTTGATGGGGACGGTGTAGAGAGAGATTTACTCTGTATCTAACCCCGTGCTGTACCTGTCCTGGGAGTGTTTGATGTGGACAGTGTAGAGGGATATTTACTCTGTATCTAACTCCGTGCTGTAACTGTCCTGGGAGTGTTTGATGGGGACAGTGTAGAGGGAGCTTTACTCTGTATCTAACTCCGTGCTGTACCTGTCCTGGGAGTGTTTGATGGGGACGGTGTAGAGGGAGAGTTACTCTGTATCTATCCCCGTGCTGTACCTGTCCTGGGAGTGTTTGATGGGGACGGTGTAGAGGGAGCTTTACTCTGTATCTAACCCCGTGCTGTACCTGTCCTGGGAGTGTTTGATGGGGACGGTGTAGAGAGAGATTTACTCTGTATCTAACCCCGTGCTGTGCCTGTCCTGGGAGTGTTTGATGGGGACAGTGTAGAGAGAGATTTACTCTGTATCTAACCCCTTGCTGTACCTGTCCGGGGAGTGATTGATGGGGACACTGTGGAAGGAGATTTATTCTGTATCGAACCGCGTGCTGTACCTGTCCTGGGAGTGTTTGATGGGGACGGTGTAGAGGGAGATTTACTCTGTATCTAACCCCGTGCTGTACCTGTCCTGGGAGTGTTTGATGGGGACGGTGTAGAGGGAGATTTACTCTGTATCTAACCCCGTGCTGTACCTGTCCTGGGAGAGTTTGATGGGGAGGGTGTAGAGGGAGCTTTACTCTGTATCTAACACCGTGCTGTACCTGTCCTGGGAGTGATTGTTGGGGACGGTATAGAGGGAGCTTTACTCTGTATCTAAACGCGTGCTGTACCTTTCCTTGGAGTGTTTGATGGGGACAGTGTAGAGGGAGATGTCCTCTGTAACTAACCCCGTGCTGTACCTGTCCTGGGAGTGTTTGAAGGGGACGGTGTAGAGAGAGATTTACTCTGTATCTGACCCCGTGCTCTACATGTCCTGGGAGTGTTTGATGGGGACAGTGTAGAGGGAGTTTTACTGTGTATATTAAACCGTGCTGTACCTGTCCTGGGAGTGTTTGATGGGGACAGTGTAGAGGGAGATTTACTCTGTATCTAACCCCGTGCTGTACCTGTCCTGGGAGTGTTTGATGGGGACAGTGTAGAGGGAGATTTACTCTTCATCTAACCTGGTGCTGTACCTGTCCTGGGAGTGTTTGATGGGGACAGTGTAGATGGAGATTTACTCTGTGTCTAACCCCGTGATGTACCTGTCCTGGGAGTATTTAATGGGGACAGTGTAGAGGGAGCTTTACTCTCTATCTAAAACCGTGTTCTACCTGTCCGGGGAGTGATTGATGGGGACACTGTGGAGGGAGATTTACGCTGTATCTTACCCCGTGCTGTATCTGTCCTGGGAGAGTTTGAAGAGGACGGTGTTGAGGGAGATTTCCTCTGTATCTAATCTCGTGCTGTACCTGTCCTGGGAGTGTTTGATGGGGACGGTGTAGAGGGAGATTTATTCTGTATCTAACCCCGTGCTGTACCTGTCCTGGGAATGTTTGATGGGGAGGGTGTAGAGGGAGCTTTACTCTGTATCTAACCCCGTGCTGTACCTGTCCTGGGAGTGTTTGATGGGGACGGTGTAGCGGGAGATTTTCTCTGTATCTAACCCCGTGCTGTACCTGTCCTGGGAGTGTTTGATGGGGACGGTGTAGAGGGAGATTTACTCTGTATCTAACCCCGTGCTGTACCTGTCCTGGGAGTGTTTGATGGGGACGGTGTAGAGGGAGCTTTACTCTGTATCTAACCCCGTGCTGTACCTGCCCTGGGAGTGTTTGATAGGGACAGTGTAGAGGGAGATTTACTCTGTATCTAACCCCGTGCTGTACCTGTCCTGGGAGTGTTTGATGGGGACGGTGTAGAGGGAGATTTTCTCTGTATCTAACCCTGTGCTGTACCTGTCCTAGGAGTGTTTGATGGGGACAGTGTATAGGGAGCTTTACTCTGTATCTAACACCATGCTGTAGCTGTCCTGGGAGGGTTTGATGGGGACATTGCAGAGGGAGCATTAATCTGTATCTAACCCCGTGCTCTACCTGTCCTGGGAGTGTTTGATGGGGACGGTGTAGGGGGAGATTTACTCAATATCTAACCCTGTGCTGTACCTGACCTGGGAGTGTTTGATGGGGACAGTGTAGAGCGAGCTTTACTCTGTATCTAACCCCGTGCTGTACCTGCCCTGGGAGTGTTTGATGGGTACGGTGTAGACGGACATTTACTCTGTATCTAACCCCGTGCTGTACCTGTCCTGGGAGTGTTTGTTGGGGCATTGTAGATGGAGCTTTAATCTGTATGTAACACCGTGCTGTACCTGTCCTCGGAGTGTTTGATGGGGACATTGTAGAGGGAGCATTACTCTGTATCTAACCCCGTGCTGTACCTGTCCTGGGAGTGTTTGATGGACACAGTGTAGAGGGAGATTTAGTCTGTATCTTACTCCGTGCTGTACCTGTCCTGGGAGTGTTTGATGGGGACGGTGTAGAGGGAGATTTACTCTGTATTTATTCCCGTGCTGTACCTGTCCTGGGAGTGTTTGATGAGGACAGAGTAGAGGGAGATTTAACTTGTATCTAACCCCGTGCTGTACATGTCCTGGGAGTGTTTGATGGGGACGGTGTAGAGGGACCTTTACTCTGTATCTAACCCCGTGCTGTACCTGTCCTGGGAGTGTTTGATGGGGACAGTGTAGTGGGAGATTTACTCTGTATCTAACCCCGTGCTGTACCTGTCCTGGGAGTGATTGATGGGGACAGTTTAGTGGGAGTTTTACTCTGTATCTAACCCCGTGCTGTACCTGTCCTGGGAGTGTTTGATGGGGACAGTGTAGAGGGAGATTTACTCTGTATCTAACTTCGTGCTGTACCTGTCCTGGGAGTGTTTGATGGGGACAGTGTAGAGGGAGATTTACTCTGTATCTAACCCCGTGCTGTACTTGTCCTGGGAGTGTTTGATGGGGACAGTGTAGAGGGAGATTTACTCTGTATCTAACCCCGTGCTGTACCTGTCCTGGGAATGTTTGATGGGGACGGTGTAGAGGGAGCTTTACTCTCTATCTAACCCCGTGCTGTACCTGTCCTGGGAGTGTTTGATGGGGACAGTGTATAGGGAGATTTACTCTGTATCAAACCCCGTGCTGTACCTGTCCTGGGAGTGTTTGTTTGGGACGGTGTAGAGGGAGATTTACTCAATATCTAACTCCGTGCTGTACCTCTCCTGGGACTGGTCGATGGGGATGGTGTAGAGGGAGATTTATTCTTTATCTAACCCCGTGCTATACCTGTCCTTGGAGAGTTTGATGGGGAGGGTGTAGAGGGAGCTTTACTCTGTATCTAACCCCGTGCTGTACCTGTCCTGGGAGTGTTTGATGGGGACGGTGTAGAGGGAGCTTTACTCAATATCTAACCCCGTGCTGTACCTGTCCTGGGAGTGTTTGATGGGGACGGAATAGAGGGAGATTTACTCAAAATCTAACCCCGTGCTGTACCTGTCCTGGGAGTGTTTGATGGGGACGGTGTAGAGGGAGCTTTACTCTGTATCTAACCCCGTGCTGTACCTGTCCTGGGAGTGTTTGATGGGGACGGTGTAGAGGGAGAAGTACTCAATATCTAACCCCGTGCTGTATCTGTCCTGGGAGTGTTTGATGGGGACAGTGTAGAGGGAGCTTTACTCTGTATCTAACCCCTTGCTGTACCTGTCCTGGGAGTGTTTGATGGAGACGGTGAAGAGCGAGATTTACTCTGCAACTAACCCAGTTCTGTACATGTCCTGGGAGTTTTTGATGGGGACAGTGTAGAGGGAGCTTTACTCTATATCTAACCCTGTGCTGTACCTGTCCTGGGAGTGTTTGATGGGGACGGTGTAGAGGGAGATATACTCTGTATCTATCCCCGTGCCGTACCTGTCCTGGGAGTGTTTGATGGGGACGGTGTAGAGGGAGATTTACTCTGCACCTATCCCCGTGCTGTACCTGTCCTGGGAGTGTTTGATGAGGACAGTGTAGAGGGAGATTTACTCTGTATCTAACCCCGTTCTGTACCTGTCCTGGGAGTGGTTGATGGGGACGGTGTAGAGGGAGCTTTACTCTGTATCTAACCCCGTGCTGTACCTGTCCTGGGACAGTTTGATGGGTACAGTGTAGAGGGAGATTTACTCTGTATCTAACCTCGTGCTGTACTGTCCAGGGACTCTTTGATGGGTATGGTGTAGAGGGAGATTTATTCAATATCTTACCCCGTGCTGTACCTGTCCTGGGAGTGTTTGATGGGGACGGTGCAGAGGGAGATTTAGACAATATCCAACTCCGTGCTGTCCCTGTCCTGGGAGTGTTTGATGGGGACGGTGTAGAGGGAGATTTACTCTGTATCTAACCCCGTGCTGTACCTGTCCTGGGAGAGTTTGTTTGGGACGGTGTAGAGGGAGATTTACTCAATATCTAACTCATTGCTGTACCTGTCCTGGGAGTGTTCGATGGGGATGGTGTAGAGGGAGATTTACTCTGTATCGAACCCCGTGCTATACCTGTCCTTGGAGAGTTTGATGGGGAGGGTGTAGAGGGAGCTTTACTCTGTATCTAACCCCGTGCTGTACCTGTCCTGGGAATGTTTGATGGGGACGGTGTAGAGGGAGATTTACTCAAAATCTAACCCCGTGCTGTACCTGTCCTGGGAGTGTTTGATGGGGACGGTGTAGAGGGAGCTTTACTCAATATCTAACCCCGTGCTGTACCTGACCTGGGAGTGTTTCATGGGGACATTGTAGAGGGAGCTTTACTCTGTATCTAACCCCGAGCTGTACCTGTCCTGGGCGTGTTTGATTGGGACAGTGTAGAGGGAGATTTACTCTGTATCTAACTCCGTGCTGTAACTGTCCTGGGAGTGTTTGATGGAGACGGTGAAGAGGGAGATTTGCTCTGCAACTAACCCAGTGCTGTACATGTCCTGGGAGTTTTTGATGGGGACAGTGTAGAGGGAACTTTACTCTATATCTAACCCTGTCCTGTACCTGTCCTGGGAGTGTTTGACGTGGACGGTGTAGAGGGAGATTTACTCTGTATCTATCCCCGTGCTGTACCTGTCCTGGGAGTGTTTGATGGGGACGGTGTAGAGGGACCTTTACTCTGTATCTAACCGCGTGCTGTACCTGTCCTGGGAGTGTTTGATGGGGACAGTGTAGTGGGAGATTTACTCTGTATCTAACCCCGTGCTGTACCTGTCCTGGGAGTGATTGATGGGGACAGTGTAGTGGGAGTTTTACTCTGTATCTAACCCCGTGCTGTACCTGTCCTGGGAGTGTTTGATGGGGAAAGTGTAGAGGGAGATTTACTCTGTATCTAACCCCGTGCTGTACCTGTCCTGGGAGTGTTTGATGGGGACAGTGTAGAGGGACATTTACTCTGTATCTAACCCCGTGCTGTACCTGTCCTGGGAGTGTTTGATGGGGACGGAGTAGAGGGAGATTTACTCAAAATCTAACCCCGTGCTGTACCTGTCCTGGGAGTGTTTGATGGGGACGGTGTAGAGGGAGCTTTACTCAATATCTAACCCCGTGCTGTACCTGACCTGGGAGTATTTGATGGGGACAGTGTAGGGGGAGCTTTACTCTGTATCTAACCCCGAGCTGTACCTGTCCTGGGCGTGTTTGATGGGGACAGTGTAGAGTGAGATTTACTCTGTATCTAACTCCGTGCTGTATCTGTCCTGTGATTGTTTGATGGGGACAGTGTAGAGGGAGATTTACTCTGTATCTAACCCCGTGCTGTACCTGTCCTGGGAGTGTTTGATGGAGACGGTGAAGAGGGAGATTTACTCTGCAACTAACCCAGTGCTGTACATGTCCTGGGAGTTTTTGATGGGGACAGTGTAGAGGGAGCTTTACTCTATATCTAACCCTGTGCTGTACCTGTCCTGGGAGTGTTTGATGGGGACGGTGTAGAGGGAGATATACTCTGTATCTATCCCCGTCCCGTACCTGTCCTGGGAGTGTTTGATGGGGACGGTGTAGAGGGAGATTTACTCTGCACCTATCCCCGTGCTGTACCTGTCCTGGGAGTGTTTGATGAGGACAGTGTAGAGGGAGATTTACTCTGTATCTAACCCCGTTCTGTACCTGTCCTGGGAGTGGTTGATGTGGACGGTGTAGAGGGAGATTTACTCTGTATCTAACCCCGTGCTGTACCTGTCCTGGGAGTGTTTGATGGGGATAGTGTAGTGGGAGATTTACTCTGTATCTAACCCCGTGCTGTACCTGTCCTGGGAGTGTTTGATGGGGACAGTGTAGAGGGAGATTTACTCTGTATCTAACCTCGTGCTGTACTGTCCAGGGACTGTTTGATGGGGACAGTGTAGAGGGAGATTTATTCAATATCTTACCCCGTGCTGTACCTGTCCTGGGAGTGTTTGATGGGGACGGTGCAGAGGGAGATTTAGACAATATCTAACTCCGTGCTGTCCCTGTCCTGGGAGTGTTTGATGGGGACGGTGTAGAGGGAGATTTACTCTGTATCTAACCCCGTGCTGTACCTGTCCTGGGAGAGTTTGTTTGGGACGGTGTAGAGGGAGATTTACTCAATATCTAACTCATTACTGTACCTGTCCTGGGAGTGTTTGATGTGGAAGGTGTAGAGGGAGCTTTATTCTGTATCTAACTCCGTGCTGTCCCTGTCCTGGGAGTGTTTGATGGGGACAGTGTAGAGGTAGCTTTACTCTGTATCTAACCCCGTGCTGTACCTGTCCTGGGTGTGTTTGTTGCGGCTGTTTAGATGGAGCTTTAATCTGTATGTAACCCCGTGCTGTCCCGGTACAGGGAGTGTTTGATGGGGCTGTGCAGATGGAGGTTTACTCTGAATCTATCCCCGTGCTGTACCTGTCCTGGGAGTGTTTGATGGGGATAGTGCAGAGGGAGATTTACTCTGTATCTAACCACGTGCTGTACCTGTCCTGGGAGTGTTTGATGGGGACGGTGTAGAGGGAGCTTTACTCTGTATCTAACCCCGTGCTGTCCCTGTCCTGGGAGTGTTTGATTGGGAAAGTGTATAGGGAGATTTACTCTGTTTCTAACCCTGAGATGTACCTGTTTTGGGAGTGTTTGATTGGGACAGTGTAGAGGGAGATTTACTCTGTATCTAACCCCGTGCTGTAACTATCCTGGGACTGTTTGATGGGGACGGTGTAGAGAGAGATTTACTCTGTATCTAACCCCGTGCTGTACCTGTCCTGGGAGTGTTTGATGTGGACAGTGTAGAGGGAGATTTACTCTGTATCTAACTCCGTGCTGTACATGTCCTGGGAGTGTTTGATGGGGACGGTGTAGAGGGAGAGTTACTCTGTATCTATCCCCGTGCTGTACCTGTCCTGGGAGTGTTTGATGGGGACGGTGTAGAGGGAGCTTTACTCTGTATCTAACCCCGTGCTGTACCTGTCCTGGGAGTGTTTGATGGGGACGGTGTAGAGAGAGATTTACTCTGTATCTAACCCCTTGCTGTACCTGTCCGGGGAGTGATTGATGGGGACACTGTGGAAGGAGATTTATTCTGTATCGAACCGCGTGCTGTACCTGTCCTGGGAGTGTTTGATGGGGACGGTGTAGAGGGAGATTTACTCTGTATCTAACCCCGTGCTGTACCTGTCCTGGGAGTGTTTGATGGGGACGGTGTAGAGGGAGATTTACTCTGTATCTAACCCCGTGCTGTACCTGTCCTGGGAGTGTTTGATGGGGACAGTGTAGAGGGAGATTTACTCTGTATCTAACCCCGTGCTGTACCTGTCCTGGGAGTGTTTGATGGGGACGGTGTAGAGGGAGATTTACTCTGTATCTAACCCCGTGCTGTACCTGTCCTGGGAGAGTTTGATGGGGAGGGTGTAGAGGGAGCTTTACTCTGTATCTAACACCGTGCTGTACCTGTCCTGGGAGTGATTGTTGGGGACGGTATAGAGGGAGCTTTACTCTGTATCTAAACGCGTGCTGTACCTTTCCTTGGAGTGTTTGATGGGGACAGTGTAGAGGGAGATGTCCTCTGTAACTAACCCCGTGCTGTACCTGTCCTGGGAGTGTTTGAAGGGGACGGTGTAGAGAGAGATTTACTCTGTATCTGACCCCGTGCTCTACATGTCCTGGGAGTGTTTGATGGGGACAGTGTAGAGGGAGTTTTACTGTGTATATTAAACCGTGCTGTACCTGTCCTGGGAGTGTTTGATGGGGACAGTGTAGAGGGAGATTTACTCTGTATCTAACCCCGTGCTGTACCTGTCCTGGGAGTGTTTGATGGGGACAGTGTAGAGGGAGATTTACTCTTCATCTAACCTGGTGCTGTACCTGTCCTGGGAGTGTTTGATGGGGACAGTGTAGATGGAGATTTACTCTGTGTCTAACCCCGTGATGTACCTGTCCTGGGAGTATTTAATGGGGACAGTGTAGAGGGAGCTTTACTCTCTATCTAAAACCGTGTTCTACCTGTCCGGGGAGTGATTGATGGGGACACTGTGGAGGGAGATTTACGCTGTATCTTACCCCGTGCTGTATCTGTCCTGGGAGAGTTTGAAGAGGACGGTGTTGAGGGAGATTTCCTCTGTATCTAATCTCGTGCTGTACCTGTCCTGGGAGTGTTTGATGGGGACCGTGTAGAGGGAGATTTATTCTGTATCTAACCCCGTGCTGTACCTGTCCTGGGAATGTTTGATGGGGAGGGTGTAGAGGGAGCTTTACTCTGTATCTAACACCGTGCTGTACCTGTCCTGGGAGTGTTTGATGGGGACGGTGTAGCGGGAGATTTTCTCTGTATCTAACCCCGTGCTGTACCTGTCCTGGGAGTGTTTGATGGGGACGGTGTAGAGGGAGCTTTACTCTGTATCTAACCCCGTGCTCTACCTGTCCTGGGAGTGTTTGATGGGGACGGTGTAGGGGGAGATTTACTCAATATCTAACCCCGTGCTGTACCTGACCTGGGAGTGTTTGATGGGGACAGTGTAGAGCGAGCTTTACTCTGTATCTAACCCCGTGCTGTACCTGCCCTGGGAGTGTTTGATGGGTACGGTGTAGACGGACATTTACTCTGTATCTAACCCCGTGCTGTACCTGTCCTGGGAGTGTTTGTTGGGGCGTTGTAGATGGAGCTTTAATCTGTATGTAACACCGTGCTGTACCTGTCCTCGGAGTGTTTGATGGGGACATTGTAGAGGGAGCATTACTCTGTATCTAACCCCGTGCTGTACCTGTCCTGGGAGTGTTTGATGGACACAGTGTAGAGGGAGATTTAGTCTGTATCTTACTCCGTGCTGTACCTGTCCTGGGAGTGTTTGATGGGGACGGTGTAGAGGGAGATTTACTCTGGATCTAACACCGTGCTGTACCTGTCCTGGGAGTGTTTGTGGCGACAGTGTAGATGGAGCTTTACTCTGTATGTAACCCTGTGCTGTACCTGTCCTGGGAGTGTTGGATGGGGACGGTGTAGAGGGAGCTTTACTCTGTATCTAACCCCGTGCTGTACCTGTCCTGGGAGTGTTCGATGGGGACAGAGTAGATGGAGCTTTACTCTGTATCTAACCCTGTGCTCTACCTGTCCTGGGAGTTTTTGATGGGGACGGTGTAGAGGGAGATTTACTCTGTATCTATCCCCGTGCTGTACCTGTCCTGGGAGTTTTTGATGGGGACGGTGTAGAGGGAGATTTACTCTGTATCTAACCCCGTGCTGTACCTGTCCTGGGAGAGTTTGATGGGGAAAGTGTAGAGGGAGCTTTAGTCTGTATCTAACCCCGTGCTGTACCTGTCCTGGGAGATTTTGTTGCGGCTGTTTAGATGGAGCTTTAATCTGTATGTAACCCCGTGCTGTACCAGTACTGGGAGTGTTTGATGGGGACAGTGCAGTGGGAGATTTACTCTGTATCTAACCCCGTGCTGTACCTGTCCTGGGAGTGTTTGATGGGGACGGTGCAGAGGGAGATTTACTCTGTATCTAACCCTGAGATGTAACTGTCCTGGGAGTGTTTGATTGGGACAGTGTAGAGGGAGCTTTACTCTGTATCTAACCCCGTGCGGTAACTTACCTGGGACTGTTTGATGGGGACGGTGTAGAGAGAGATTTACTCTGCATCTAATCCTGTGCTGTACCTGTCCTGGGAGTGTTTGATGGGGAGAGTGTAGAGGGAGCTTTACTCTGTATCTAACTCCGTGCTGTAACTGTCCTGGGAGTGTTTGATGGGGACGGTGTAGAGGGAGCTTTACTCAGTATCTAACCCCGTGCTGTACCTGTCCAGGGAGTGTTTGATGGGGACGTTGTAGAGGGATCTTTACTCAGTATATAACCCCGTGCTGTACCTGTCCTGGGAGTGTTTGATGGGGACAGTGTAGAGGGAGCTTTACTCTGTATCTAACCCTGTGCTGTACCTGTCCTGGGAGTGTTTGATGAGGACGGTGTAGAGGGAGATTTACTCTGTATCTAACCGCCTGCTGTACCTGTCCTGGGAGTGTTTGATGGGGACGGTGTAGAGGGAGCTTTACTCTGTATCTTACAACGTGCTGTACCTGTCTTGTGAGTGTTTGAAGGGGTCGGTGTCATAGGAGATTCACTCTGTATTAACCCGTGATCTACCTGTCCTTGGTGTGTTTGATGGCGACGGTGTAGAGGGAGATTTACTCTGTATCTTACCCCGTGCTGTACCTGTCCTGGGAGTGTTCGATGGGGACAGTGTAGATGGAGCTTTACTCTGTATCTCACCCTGTGCTCTACCTGTCCTGGGAGTGTTTGATGGGGACGGTGTAGGGGGAGATTTACTCAATATCTAACCCCGTGCTGTACCTGACCTGGGAGTGTTTGATGGGGACAGTGTAGAGCGAGCTTTACTCTGTATCTAACCCCGTGCTGTACCTGTCCTGGGAGTGTTTGTTGGGGCGTTGTAGATGGAGCTTTAATCTGTATGTAACACCGTGCTGTACCTGTCCTCGGAGTGTTTGATGGGGACATTGTAGAGGGAGAATTACTCTGTATCTAACCCCGTGCTGTACCTGTCCTGGGAGTGTTTGATGGACACAGTGTAGAGGGAGATTTAGTCTGTATCTAACACCGTGCTGTACCTGTCCTGGGAGTGTTTGATGGGGACGGTGTAGAGGGAGATTTACTCTGGATCTAACACCGTGCTGTACCTGTCCTGGGAGTGTTTGATGGGGACGGTGTAGAGGGAGCTTTACTCTGTATCTAACCCCGTGCTGTACCTGTCCTGGGAGTGTTTGATGGGGACGGTGTACAGGGAGCTTTACTCAGTATCTAACCCCGTGCTGTACCTGGCCTGGGAGTGTTCGATGGGGACAGTGTAGAGGGAGATTTAAACTGTGACTTACCCCGTGCTGTACCTGTTCTGGGAGTGTTTGATGGGGACAGTGTAGAGGGAGATTTATTCAATATCTAACCCCGTGCTTTACCTGTCCTGGGAGTGTTTGATGGGGACGGTGCGGAGAGAGATTTACTCAATATCTAATTCCGTGCTGTCCCTGTCCTGGGAGTGTTTGATGGGGACGGTGTAGAGGGAGATTTACTCTGTATCTAACCCCGTGCTGTACCTGTCCTGGGAGTTTTTGATGGGGACGGTGTAGAGGAAGATTTACTCTCTATCTATCCCGGTGCTGTACCTGTCCTGGGAGTGTTTGATGGGGACATTGTAGAGGGAGGTTAATATGTATCTACCCCCGTGCGGTACCTGTCCTAGGAGAGTTTGATGGGGAAGGTGTAGAGGGAGCTTTATTCCGTATGGAACTCCGTGCTGTTCTGTCCTGGGAGTGTTTGATGGGGACAGTGTAGAGGTAGCTTTATTCTATATCTAACCCCGTGCTGTACCAGTCCTGGGAGTGTTTGTTGCGGCTGTTAATTGGAGCTTTAATCTGTATGTAACCCCGTGCTGTACCTGTCCTGCGAGTGTTTGATGGGGAGAGTGCAGAGGGAGATTTACTCTGTATTTAACCCCATGCTGCACCTTTCCTGGGAGTGTTTGATGGGGACAGTGTAGAGGGAGATTTACTCTGTATCTTACTCCGTGCTGTACCTGTCCTGGGAGTGTTTGATGGGGATGGTGTAGAGGGAGCTTTACTCAGTATCTAACCCCGTGCTGTACCTGTCCTGGGAGTGTTTGATGGGGCCGTTGTAGAGGGAGCTTTACTCTGTATCTAACCCCGTGCTGTACCTGTCCTGCGAGTGTTTGATGGGGACAGTGTAGAGGGAGATTTACTCTGTATTTAACCCCATGCTGCGCCTGTCCTGTGAGTGTTTGATGGGGACGGTGTAGAGGTAGATTTACTCTGTATCTTACTCCGTGCTGTACCTGTCCTGGGAGTGTTTGATGGGGATGGTGTAGAGGGAGCTTTACTCACTATATAACCCCGTGCTTTACCTGTCCTGGGAGTGTTTGATGGGGACAGTGTAGAGGGAGCTTTACTCTGTATCTAACCCCGTGCTGTACCTGTCCTGGGAGTGTTTGATGAGGACGGTGTAGAGGGAGATTTACTCTGTATCCAACCCCGTGCTGTACCTGTCCTGGGAGTGTTTGATGGGGACAGTGTAGAGGGAGATTTACTCTGTATCTAACCCCGTGCTGTACCTGTCCTGGGAGTGTTTGATGAGGACGGTGTAGAGGGAGATTTACTCTGTATCTAACCCCGTGCTGTACTTGTCCTGGGAGTGTTTGATGGGGACGGTGTATAGGGAGATTTAATCTGTATCTAACCCCCTGCTGTACCTGTCCTGGGAGTGTTTGATGAGGACGGTGTAGAGGGAGATTTACTCTGTATCTAACCCCGTGCTGTACTTGTCCTGGGAGTGTTTGATGGGGACGGTGTATAGGGAGATTTAATCTGTATCTAACCCCGTGCTGTACCTGTCCTGGGAGTGTTTGATGGGGATTGTGCAGAGGGAGATTTACTCTGTATCTAACCCCGTGCTGTACCTGTCCTTGGAGAGTTAGTTGGGGACGGTGTAGAGGGAGCTTTACTCTGTATCTAACCCCATGCTGTACCTGTCCTGGGAGGTTTGAATGGGGACGGTGTAGAGGGAGATTTACTCTCTATCTAACCTCGCGCTGTACCTGTCCTGGGAGTGTTTGATGGGGACGGTGTAGAGGGAGATTTACTCTGTATCTAACCCCGTGCTGTACCTGACCTGGGAGTGTTTGATGGGGACAGTGTAGAGGGAGCTTTACTCTGTATCTAACCCCGAGCTGTAGATGTCCTGGGAGTGTTTGATGGGGACGGTGTAGAGGGAGATTTACTCTGTATCTATCCCCGTGCTGTACCTGTCCTGGGAGTGTTTGATGGGGACAGTGTAGTGGGAGATTTACTCTGTATCTAACCCCGTGCTGTACCTGTCCTGGGAGTGTTTGATGGGGACAGTGTAGTGGGAGATTTACTCTGTATCTAACCCCGTGCTGTTCCTGTCCTGTGAGTGTTTGACTGGGACAGTGTAGAGGGATATTTACTCTCTATCTAAACCCGTGCTGTATCTGTCCTGGGAGTGTTTGATGGGGACGGTGTAGAGGGAGATTTATTCTGAATCTAACCCCGTGCTGTACCTGTCCTGGGAGTGTTTGATGGGGACGGTGTAGAGGGAGCTTTACTCTCTATCTAACCCCAAGCTGTACCTGTCCTGGGAGTGTTTGATGGGGACGGTGCAGAGGGAGATTTACTCTGTATCTAACACCGTGCTGTACCTGTCCTGGGAGTGTTTGATGGGGACAGTGTAGAGGGAGATTTACTCAAAATCTAACCCTGTGCTGTACCTGTCCTGGGAGTGTTTGATGGGGACGGTGTAGGGGGAGATTTACTCAATATCTAAACCCGTGCTGTACCTGACCTGGGAGTGTTTGATGGGGACAGTGTAGAGGGAGTTTTACTGTGTATATTAAACCGTGCTGTACCTGTCCTGGGAGTGTTTGATGGGGACAGTGTAGAGGGAGATTTACTCTGTATCTAACCCCGTGCTGTACCTGTCCTGGGAGTGTTTGATGGGGACAGTGTAGAGGGAGATTTACTCTTCATCTAACCTGGTGCTGTACCTGTCCTGGGAGTGTTTGATGGGGACAGTGTAGATGGAGATTTACTCTGTGTCTAACCCCGTGATGTACCTGTCCTGGGAGTATTTAATGGGGACAGTGTAGAGGGAGCTTTACTCTCTATCTAACCCCGTGCTGTACCTGTCCTGGGAGTGTTTGATGGGGACAGTGTAGAGGGAGATTTACTCTGTATCTATCCCGGTGCTGTACCTGTCCTGGGAGTGTTTGATGGGGACAGTGGAGAGGGAGCTTTTCTGTGTATCTTAAACCGTGCTGTACCTGTCCTGGATGTGTTTGATGGGGACAGAGTAGAGGGAGCTTTACTCTGTATCTAACCTCGTGCTGTTCCTGTCCTGGGAGTGTTTGATGGGGACGGTGTAGAGGGAGATTTACTCAAAATCGAACCCCGTGCTGTACCTGTCCTGGGAGTGTTTGATGGGGACGGTGTAGAGAGAGATTTACTCTGTATCTAACCCCTTGCTGTATCTTTCCTGGGAGTGTTTGATGGGGACGGTGTAGAGAGAGATTTACTCTGTATCTAACCCCTTGCTGTACCTGTCCGGGGAGTGATTGATGGGGACACTGTGGAAGGAGATTTATTCTGTATCTAACCGCGTGCTGTACCTGTCCTGGGAGTGATTGTTGGGGACGGTATAGAGGGAGCTTTACTCTGTATCTAAACGCGTGCTGTACCTTTCCTTGGAGTGTTTGATGGGGACAGTGTAGAGGGAGATGTCCTCTGTAACTAACCCCGTGCTGTACCTGTCCTGGGAGTGTTTGAAGGGGACGGTGTAGAGAGAGATTTACTCTGTATCTGACCCCGTGCTCTACATGTCCTGGGAGTGTTTGATGGGGACAGTGTAGAGGGAGTTTTACTGTGTATATTAAACCGTGCTGTACCTGTCCTGGGAGTGTTTGATGGGGACAGTGTAGAGGGAGATTTACTCTGTATCTAACCCCGTGCTGTACCTGTCCTGGGAGTGTTTGATGGGGACAGTGTAGAGGGAGATTTACTCTTCATCTAACCTGGTGCTGTACCTGTCCTGGGAGTGTTTGATGGGGACAGTGTAGATGGAGATTTACTCTGTGTCTAACCCCGTGATGTACCTGTCCTGGGAGTATTTAATGGGGACAGTGTAGAGGGAGCTTTACTCTCTATCTAAAACCGTGTTCTACCTGTCCGGGGAGTGATTGATGGGGACACTGTGGAGGGAGATTTACGCTGTATCTTACCCCGTGCTGTATCTGTCCTGGGAGAGTTTGAAGAGGACGGTGTTGAGGGAGATTTCCTCTGTATCTAATCTCGTGCTGTACCTGTCCTGGGAGTGTTTGATGGGGACCGTGTAGAGGGAGATTTACTCTGTATCTAACCCCGTGCTGTACCTGTCCTGGGAATGTTTGATGGGGAGGGTGTAGAGGGAGCTTTACTCTGTATCTAACACCGTGCTGTACCTGTCCTGGGAGTGTTTGATGGGGACGGTGTAGCGGGAGATTTTCTCTGTATCTAACCCCATGCTGTACCTGTCCTGGGAGTGTTTGATGGGGACGGTGTAGAGGGAGCTTTACTCTGTATCTAACCCCGTGCTCTACCTGTCCTGGGAGTGTTTGATGGACACAGTGTAGAGGGAGATTTAGTCTGTATCTTACTCCGTGCTGTACCTGTCCTGGGAGTGTTTGATGGGGACGGTGTAGAGGGAGATTTACTCTGGATCTAACACCGTGCTGTACCTGTCCTGGGAGTGTTTGTGGCGACAGTGTAGATGGAGCTTTACTCTGTATGTAACCCTGTGCTGTACCTGTCCTGGGAGTGTTGGATGGGGACGGTGTAGAGGGAGCTTTACTCTGTATCTAACCCCGTGCTGTACCTGTCCTGGGAGTGTTCGATGGGGACAGAGTAGATGGAGCTTTACTCTGTATCTAACCCTGTGCTCTACCTGTCCTGGGAGTTTTTGATGGGGACGGTGTAGAGGGAGATTTGCTCTGTATCTATCCCCGTGCTGTACCTGTCCTGGGAGTTTTTGATGGGGACGGTGTAGAGGGAGATTTACTCTGTATCTAACCCCGTGCTGTACCTGTCCTGGGAGAGTTTGATGGGGAAAGTGTAGAGGGAGATTTACTCTGTATCTAACCCCGTGCTGTACCTGTCCTGGGAGATTTTGTTGCGGCTGTTTAGATGGAGCTTTAATCTGTATGTAACCCCGTGCTGTACCAGTACTGGGAGTGTTTGATGGGGACAGTGCAGTGGGAGATTTACTCTGTATCTAACCCCGTGCTGTACCTGTCCTGGGAGTGTTTGATGGGGACGGTGCAGAGGGAGATTTACTCTGTATCTAACCCTGAGATGTAACTGTCCTGGGAGTGTTTGATTGGGACAGTGTAGAGGGAGCTTTACTCTGTATCTAACCCCGTGCGGTAACTTACCTGGGACTGTTTGATGGGGACGGTGTAGAGAGAGATTTACTCTGCATCTAATCCTGTGCTGTACCTGTCCTGGGAGTGTTTGATGGGGAGAGTGTAGAGGGAGCTTTACTCTGTATCTAACTCCGTGCTGTAACTGTCCTGGGAGTGTTTGATGGGGACGGTGTAGAGGGAGCTTTACTCAGTATCTAACCCCGTGCTGTACCTGTCCAGGGAGTGTTTGATGGGGACGTTGTAGAGGGATCTTTACTCAGTATATAACCCCGTGCTGTACCTGTCCTGGGAGTGTTTGATGGGGACAGTGTAGAGGGAGCTTTACTCTGTATCTAACCCTGTGCTGTACCTGTCCTGGGAGTGTTTGATGAGGACGGTGTAGAGGGAGATTTACTCTGTATCTAACCGCCTGCTGTACCTGTCCTGGGAGTGTTTGATGGGGACGGTGTAGAGGGAGCTTTACTCTGTATCTTACAACGTGCTGTACCTGTCTTGTGAGTGTTTGAAGGGGTCGGTGTCATAGGAGATTCACTCTGTATTAACCCGTGATCTACCTGTCCTTGGTGTGTTTGATGGCGACGGTGTAGAGGGAGATTTACTCTGTATCTTACCCCGTGCTGTACCTGTCCTGGGAGTGTTCGATGGGGACAGTGTAGATGGAGCTTTACTCTGTATCTCACCCTGTGCTCTACCTGTCCTGGGAGTGTTTGATGGGGACGGTGTAGGGGGAGATTTACTCAATATCTAACCCCGTGCTGTACCTGACCTGGGAGTGTTTGATGGGGACAGTGTAGAGCGAGCTTTACTCTGTATCTAACCCCGTGCTGTACCTGTCCTGGGAGTGTTTGTTGGGGCGTTGTAGATGGAGCTTTAATCTGTATGTAACACCGTGCTGTACCTGTCCTCGGAGTGTTTGATGGGGACATTGTAGAGGGAGAATTACTCTGTATCTAACCCCGTGCTGTACCTGTCCTGGGAGTGTTTGATGGACACAGTGTAGAGGGAGATTTAGTCTGTATCTAACACCGTGCTGTACCTGTCCTGGGAGTGTTTGATGGGGACGGTGTAGAGGGAGATTTACTCTGGATCTAACACCGTGCTGTACCTGTCCTGGGAGTGTTTGATGGGGACGGTGTAGAGGGAGCTTTACTCTGTATCTAACCCCGTGCTGTACCTGTCCTGGGAGTGTTTGATGGGGACGGTGTACAGGGAGCTTTACTCAGTATCTAACCCCGTGCTGTACCTGGCCTGGGAGTGTTCGATGGGGACAGTGTAGAGGGAGATTTAAACTGTGACTTACCCCGTGCTGTACCTGTTCTGGGAGTGTTTGATGGGGACAGTGTAGAGGGAGATTTATTCAATATCTAACCCCGTGCTTTACCTGTCCTGGGAGTGTTTGATGGGGACGGTGCGGAGAGAGATTTACTCAATATCTAATTCCGTGCTGTCCCTGTCCTGGGAGTGTTTGATGGGGACGGTGTAGAGGGAGATTTACTCTGTATCTAACCCCGTGCTGTACCTGTCCTGGGAGTTTTTGATGGGGACGGTGTAGAGGAAGATTTACTCTCTATCTATCCCGGTGCTGTACCTGTCCTGGGAGTGTTTGATGGGGACATTGTAGAGGGAGGTTAATATGTATCTACCCCCGTGCGGTACCTGTCCTAGGAGAGTTTGATGGGGAAGGTGTAGAGGGAGCTTTATTCCGTATGGAACTCCGTGCTGTTCTGTCCTGGGAGTGTTTGATGGGGACAGTGTAGAGGTAGCTTTATTCTATATCTAACCCCGTGCTGTACCAGTCCTGGGAGTGTTTGTTGCGGCTGTTAATTGGAGCTTTAATCTGTATGTAACCCCGTGCTGTACCTGTCCTGCGAGTGTTTGATGGGGAGAGTGCAGAGGGAGATTTACTCTGTATTTAACCCCATGCTGCACCTTTCCTGGGAGTGTTTGATGGGGACAGTGTAGAGGGAGATTTACTCTGTATCTTACTCCGTGCTGTACCTGTCCTGGGAGTGTTTGATGGGGATGGTGTAGAGGGAGCTTTACTCAGTATCTAACCCCGTGCTGTACCTGTCCTGGGAGTGTTTGATGGGGCCGTTGTAGAGGGAGCTTTACTCTGTATCTAACCCCGTGCTGTACCTGTCCTGCGAGTGTTTGATGGGGACAGTGTAGAGGGAGATTTACTCTGTATTTAACCCCATGCTGCGCCTGTCCTGTGAGTGTTTGATGGGGACGGTGTAGAGGTAGATTTACTCTGTATCTTACTCCGTGCTGTACCTGTCCTGGGAGTGTTTGATGGGGATGGTGTAGAGGGAGCTTTACTCACTATATAACCCCGTGCTTTACCTGTCCTGGGAGTGTTTGATGGGGACAGTGTAGAGGGAGCTTTACTCTGTATCTAACCCCGTGCTGTACCTGTCCTGGGAGTGTTTGATGAGGACGGTGTAGAGGGAGATTTACTCTGTATCCAACCCCGTGCTGTACCTGTCCTGGGAGTGTTTGATGGGGACAGTGTAGAGGGAGATTTACTCTGTATCTAACCCCGTGCTGTACCTGTCCTGGGAGTGTTTGATGAGGACGGTGTAGAGGGAGATTTACTCTGTATCTAACCCCGTGCTGTACTTGTCCTGGGAGTGTTTGATGGGGACGGTGTATAGGGAGATTTAATCTGTATCTAACCCCCTGCTGTACCTGTCCTGGGAGTGTTTGATGAGGACGGTGTAGAGGGAGATTTACTCTGTATCTAACCCCGTGCTGTACTTGTCCTGGGAGTGTTTGATGGGGACGGTGTATAGGGAGATTTAATCTGTATCTAACCCCGTGCTGTACCTGTCCTGGGAGTGTTTGATGGGGATTGTGCAGAGGGAGATTTACTCTGTATCTAACCCCGTGCTGTACCTGTCCTTGGAGAGTTAGTTGGGGACGGTGTAGAGGGAGCTTTACTCTGTATCTAACCCCATGCTGTACCTGTCCTGGGAGGTTTGAATGGGGACGGTGTAGAGGGAGATTTACTCTCTATCTAACCTCGCGCTGTACCTGTCCTGGGAGTGTTTGATGGGGACGGTGTAGAGGGAGATTTACTCTGTATCTAACCCCGTGCTGTACCTGACCTGGGAGTGTTTGATGGGGACAGTGTAGAGGGAGCTTTACTCTGTATCTAACCCCGAGCTGTAGATGTCCTGGGAGTGTTTGATGGGGACGGTGTAGAGGGAGATTTACTCTGTATCTATCCCCGTGCTGTACCTGTCCTGGGAGTGTTTGATGGGGACAGTGTAGTGGGAGATTTACTCTGTATCTAACCCCGTGCTGTACCTGTCCTGGGAGTGTTTGATGGGGACAGTGTAGTGGGAGATTTACTCTGTATCTAACCCCGTGCTGTTCCTGTCCTGTGAGTGTTTGACTGGGACAGTGTAGAGGGATATTTACTCTCTATCTAAACCCGTGCTGTATCTGTCCTGGGAGTGTTTGATGGGGACGGTGTAGAGGGAGATTTATTCTGAATCTAACCCCGTGCTGTACCTGTCCTGGGAGTGTTTGATGGGGACGGTGTAGAGGGAGCTTTACTCTCTATCTAACCCCAAGCTGTACCTGTCCCTGGGAGTGTTTGATGGGGACGGTGCAGAGGGAGATTTACTCTGTATCTAACACCGTGCTGTACCTGTCCTGGGAGTGTTTGATGGGGACAGTGTAGAGGGAGATTTACTCAAAATCTAAACCTGTGCTGTACCTGTCCTGGGAGTGTTTGATGGGGACGGTGTAGGGGGAGATTTACTCAATATCTAAACCCGTGCTGTACCTGACCTGGGAGTGTTTGATGGGGACAGTGTAGAGGGAGCTTTACTCTGTATCTAACTCTGTGCTGTATCTGTCCTGGGAGTGTTTGATGGAGACGGTGAAGAGGGAGCTTTACTCTGTATCTAACCCCGTGCTGTACCTGTCCTGGGAGTGTTTGATGGGGACAGTGTAGAGGGAGATTTACTCTGCAACTATCCCAGTGCTGTACATGTCCTGGGAGTGTTTGATGGGGACAGTGTAGAGGGAGCTTTACTCTATATCTCACCCTGTGCTGTACCTGTCCTGGGAGTGTTTGATGGGACGGTGTAGAGGGAGATTTACTCTGTATCTAACCCCGTGCTGTACCTGTCCTGGGAGTGTTTGATGGGGACAGAGTAGAGGGAGCTTTACTCTGTATCTAACCTCGTGCTGTTCCTGTCCTGGGAGTGTTTGATGGGGACGGTGTAGAGGGAGATTTACTCAAAATCGAACCCCGTGCTGTACCTGTCCTGGGAGTGTTTGATGGGGACGGTGTAGAGAGAGATTTACTCTGTATCTAACCCCTTGCTGTATCTTTCCTGGGAGTGTTTGATGGGGACAGTGTAGAGAGAGATTTACTCTGTATCTAACCCCTTGCTGTACCTGTCCGGGGAGTGATTGATGGGGACACTGTGGAAGGAGATTTATTCTGTATCTAACCGCGTGCTGTACCTGTCCTGGGAGTGTTTGATGGGGACGGTGTAGAGGGAGATTTACTCTGTATCTAACCCCGTGCTGTACCTGTCCTGGGAATGTTTGATGGGGACAGTGTAGAGGGAGATTTACTCTGTATCTAACCCCGTGCTGTACCTGTCCTGGGAGAGTTTGATGGGGAGGGTGTAGAGGGAGCTTTACTCTGTATCTAACACCGTGCTGTACCTGTCCTGGGAGTGATTGTTGGGGACGGTATAGAGGGAGCTTTACTCTGTATCTAAACGCGTGCTGTACCTTTCCTTGGAGTGTTTGATGGGGACAGTGTAGAGGGAGATGTCCTCTGTAACTAACCCCGTGCTGTACCTGTCCTGGGAGTGTTTGAAGGGGACGGTGTAGAGAGAGATTTACTCTGTATCTGACCCCGTGCTCTACATGTCCTGGGAGTGTTTGATGGGGACAGTGTAGAGGGAGTTTTACTGTGTATATTAAACCGTGCTGTACCTGTCCTGGGAGTGTTTGATGGGGACAGTGTAGGGAGAGATTTACTCTGTATTAACCCCGTGCTGTACCTGTCCTGGGATTGTTGGATGGGGACAGTGCAGAGGGAGATTTACGCTGTATCTTACCCCGTGCTGTAGCTGTCCTCGGAGTGTTTGATGGTGACGGTGTAGAGGGACATTTACTCTGTATCTAACTCCATGCTGTATCTGTCCTGGGAGTGTTTGATGGGGACGGTGTTGAGGGAGCTTTACTCTGTGTCTAACACCATGCTGTACCTGTCCTGGGAGTGTTTGATGGGGACAGTGTAGAGGGTGCTTTACTCTGTATCTAACCCAGTGCTGTACCTGTCCTGGGAGTGTTTGATGGGGACAGTGTAGAGGGAGCTTTACTCTGTATCTAACACCGTGCTGTACCTGTCCTGGGAGTGTTTGATGGGGACGGTGTAGAGGGAGCTTTACTCTGTATCTAACCCCGTGCTGTACCTGTCCTGGGAGTGTTTGATTGGGACGGAGAAGAGGGAGATTTACTCTGTGTCTAACCCCGTGCTGAACCTGTCCTGGGAGTGTTTGATGGGGATAGTGCGGTGGGAGTTTTACTCTGCATCTAACCCCGTGCTGTACCTGTCCTGGAAGTGTTTTTTTTGGGGACAGTGTAGACGGAGCTTTACTCTGTCTCTAACCCCGTGCTGTACCTGTCCAGGGAGTGTTTGATGGGGAGGGTGTAGAGGGAGATTTACACTGCATCTCACCCCATCCTGTACCTGTCCTTGGAGTGTTTGATGGGGAGGTGCGGTGGGAGTTTTACTCTGTACCTAACCCCGTGCTGTACCTGTCCTTGGAGTGTTTGATGGGGATGGTGCGGTGGGAGTTTTACTCTGTACCTAACCCCGTGCTGTACCTGTCCTGGGAGTCTTTGATGGGGATAGTGTAGAGGGAGATTTACTCTGTATCTAACCCCGTGCTGTACCTGTCCTGGGAGTGTTTGATGGGTACGGTGTAGAGGGAGATTTACTCTGTATCTAACCCCGTGCAGTCACTTTCCTGGGAGTGTTTAATGGGGACAGTGTAGAGGTTGATTTACTCTGTACCTAACCCCGTGCTGTAACTGTCCTGGGAATGTTTGATGGGGACAGTGTAGAGGGAGCTTTACTCTGTCTCTAACCCCGTGCTGTACCTGTCCTGGGAGTGTTTGATGGGGAGGGTGTAGAGGGAGAATTACTCTGCATCTAACCCCATCCTGTACCTGTCCTTGGAGTGTTTGATGGGGATGGTGCGGTGGGAGTTTTACTCTGTACCTAACCCCGTGCTGTACCTGTCCTGGGAGTGTTTGATGGGAACGGTGTAGAGGGAGATTTAATCTGTATCTAACCCCGTGCTGCACCTGTCCTGGGAGTGTTTGATGGGGACAGTGTTGAGGGAGATTTACTCTGTATCTAACCCCGTGCTGTACCTGTCCTGGGAGTGTTTGATGGGGAAAGTGTGGAGGTTGATTTACTCTGTATCTAACCCCGTGCTGTAACTGTCCTGGGAGTGTTTGATGGGGACAAGGTAGAGGGAGCTTTACTCTCTGTCTAACCCCGTGCTGTACCTGTCCCGGGAGTGTTTGATGGGGATGGTGTAGAGGGAGCTTTACTCTGTATCTAACCCCGTGCTGTATCTGTCCTGGGAGTTTTTGATGGGGACAGTGTAGAGGGAGATTTACTCTGTATCTAACCCCGTGCTGTACCTGTCCTGGGAGTGTTTGATGGGGACAGTGTAGAGGGAGATTTACTCTGTATCTAACCCCGTGCTGTACCTGTCCTGGGAGTGTTTGATGGGGACAGTGTAGAGGGAGCTTTACTCTGTATCTAACGCCGTGCTGTACCAGTCCTTGGAGTGTTTGATGGGGACGGTTTTGAGGGAGCTTTACTCTGTATCTTACCCCGTGATGTACCTGTCCTGGGAGTGTTTGATGGGGACTGTGTAGAGGGAGATTTACTCTGTATCTAACCCCGTGCTGTACCTGTCACGGGAGTGTTTGATTGGGACGGTGTAGAGGGAGATTTACTCTGTATCTAACCCCATGCTGTACCTGTCCTGGGAGTGTTTGATTGGGACGGTGTCGAGGGAGATTTACTCAATATCTAACCCCGTGATGTATCTTTCCTGGGAGTGTTTGATGGGGATGGTGTAGAGGGAGATTTACTCTGTATGTAACCCCGTGCTGTACCTGTGCTGGGAGTGTTTGATGGGGACAGTGTAGAGGGACCTTTACTCTTTATCTAAACCCGTGCTGTTCCTGTCCTCAGAGTGTTTGATGGGGACAGTGTAGAGGGAGCTTTACTCTGTATCTAACCCCGTGCTGTACCTGTCCTGGGACTGTTTGATGGGGACAGTGTAGAGGGAGATTTATGCTGTATCTAACCCCGTGCTGTACCTGTCTTGGGAATCTTTGATGGGAACAGTGTAGAGGGATCTTTACTCTGTATCTAACCCCGTGCTGTACCTGTCCTGGGAGTGTTTGATGTGGACGGTGTAGAGGGATCTTTACTCTGTATCTAACCCCGTGCTGTACCTGTCCAGGGAGTGTTTGATGGGGACAGTGTAGTGGGAGCTTTACTCTGTATCTAACCCCGTGCTGTACCTGTCCTGGGAGTGTTTGATAGGGACGGAGTAGAGGGACATTTACTCTGTATCTAACTCCATGCTGTATCTGTCCTGGGAGTGTTTGATGGGGACGGAGTTGAGGGAGCTTTACTCTGTGTCTAACCCCATGCTGTGCCTGTCCTGGGAGTGTTTGATGGGGACGGTGTAGAGGGAGCTTTACTCTGTATCTTACACCGTGCTGTACCTGTCCTGGGAGTGTTTGATTGGGACGGAGTAGAGGGAGATTTACTCTGTGTTTAACCCCGTGCTGTACCTGTCCTGGGAGTGTTTGATGGGGACAGTGTAGAGGGAGAATTACTCTGTATCTAACCCCGGGCTGTACCTGTCCTGGGAGTGTTTGATGGGGACAGTGTGGATGGAGATTTACTCTGTATCTAACCCCGTGCTGTACCTGTCCTGGGAGTGTTTGATGGGGACAGTGTAGAGGGAGATTTATGCTGTATCTAACCCCGTGCTGTACCTGTCTTGGGAATCTTTGATGGGGACAGTGTAGAGGGATCTTTACTCTGTATCTAACCCCGTGCTGTACCTGTCCAGGGAGTGTTTGATGGGGACAGTATAGAGGGAGATTTACTCTGTATCTAACCCCGTGCTGTACCTGTCCTGGGAGTGTTTGATAGGGACGGTGTAGAGGGACATTTACTCTGTATCTAACTCCATGCTGTATCTGTCCTGGGAGTGTTTGATGGGGACGGTGTAGAGGGAGCTTTACTCTGTATCTAACCCCGTGCTGTACCTGTCCTGGGAGTGTTTGATTGGGACGGAGTAGAGGGAGATTTACTCTGTGTCTAACCCCATGCTGTACCTGTCCTGGGAGTGTTTGATGGGGAGGGTGTAGAGGGAGATTTACACTGCATCTCACCCCATCCTGTACCTGTCCTTGGAGTGTTTGATGGTGAGGTGCGGTGGGAGTTTTACTCTGTACCTAACCCCGTGCTGTACCTGTCCTTGGAGTGTTTGATGGGGATGGTGCGGTGGGAGTTTTACTCTGTACCTAACCCCGTGCTGTACCTGCCCTGGGAGTGTTTGATGGGGACGGTGTAGAGGGAGATTTACTCTGTATCTAACCCCGTGCTGTACCTGTCCTGGGAGTGTTTGATGGGTACGGTGTAGAGGGAGATTTACGCTGTATCTAACCCCGTGCTGTAACTGTCCTGGGAATGTTTGATGGGGACAAGGTAGAGGGAGCTTTACTCTCTATCTAACCCCTTGTTGTACCTGTCCTGGGAGTGTTTGATGGGGACAGTGTAGAGGGTGATTTACTCTGTATCTAACCCCGTGCTGTACCTGTCCTGGGAGTGTTTGATGGGGACGGTGTAGAGGGAGATTTACTCTGTATCTAACCCCGTGCTGTACCTGTCCTGGGAGTGTTTGATTGGGACTGTGTAGAGTGAGCTTTACTCTGTATCTAACGCCGTGCTTTACCAGTCCTGGGAGTGTTTGATGGGGACGGTTTTGAGGGAGCTTTACTCTGTATCTAACCCCGTGCTGTACCTGTCCTGGGAGTGTTTGATGGGGACAGTGTAGAGGGAGATTTACTCTGTATCTAACCCCGTGCTGTACCTGTCCTGGGAGTGTTTGATGGGGACTGTGTAGAGGGAGATTTACTCTGTATCTAACCCCGTGCTCTACCTTTCACGGGAGTGTTCGATTGGGACGGTGTAGAGGGAGATTTACTCTGTATCTAACCCCATGCTGTACCTGTCCTGGGAGTGTTTGATTGGGACGGTGTCGAGGGAGATTTACTCAGTATCTAACCCCGTGATGTATCTTTCCTGGGAGTGTTTGATGGGGACGGTGTAGAGGGAGATTTACTCTGTATCTACCCCGTGCTGTACCTGTCCTGGGAGTGTTTGATTGGGACGGTGTCGAGGGAGATTTACTCTGTATCTAACCCCGTGCTGTACCTGTTCTGGGAGTGTTTGATGGGGACAGTGTAGATGGAGATTTACTGTGTATCTAACCCCGTGCTGTACCTGTCCTCAGAGTGTTTGATGGGGACAGTGTAGAGGGAGCATTACTCTGTATCTAACCCCGTGCTGTACCTGTCCTGGGAGTGTTTGATGGCGACGGTATAGAGGGTGATTTACTCTGTATCTAACCCCGTGCTGTACCTGTCCAGGGAGTGTTTGATGGGGACGGTGTAGAGGGAGCTTTACTCTTTATCTAACCCCGTGTAGTACCTGTCGTGGGAGTGTTTGATGGAGACTGTGTAGATGGAGATTTACTCTGTATCTAACCCCGTGCTGTACCTGTCCTGGGAGTGTATGATGGGGACCATATAGAGGGTGCTTTACTCTGTATCTAGCCCGGTACTGTACCTGCCCTGGGAGTGTTTGATGGGGACTGTGTAGAGGGAGATTTACTCTGTATCTAACCCCGTGCTGTACCTGTCCTGGGAGTGTTTGATGGGGACAGTGTAGAGGGAGCTTTACTCTGTATCTAACCCCGTGCTGTACCTGTCCTGGGAGTGTTTGATGGGGACAGTGTAGAGGGAGCTTTACTCTGTATCTAACCCCGTGCTGTACCTGTCCTGGGAGTGTTTGATTGTGACAGTGTAGAGGGAGATTTACTCTGTATCTAACCCCGTGCTGTACCTGTCCTGGGAGTGTTTGATGGGGATGGTGTAGATGGAGCTTTACTCTGTATCTAACCCCGTGCTGTACCTGTCCTGGGAGTGTTTGATGTGGACGGTGGAGAGGGAGATTTACTCTGTATGTAACCCCGTGCTGTACCTGTCCTGGGAGTGTTTGATGGGGACAGTGTAGAGGGAGCTTTACTCTGTATCTAACCCCGTGCTGTACATGTCCTGGGAGTGTTTGATGGGGACGGTGTAGAGGGAGATTTACTCTGTATCTAACACCGTGCTGTACCTGTCCTGGGTGTGTTAGATGGGGACGGTGTAGAGGGAGATTTACTCTGTATCTAACCCCGTGCTGTTCCTGTCCTGGGAGTGTTTCATGGGGACAGTGTAGAGGGATGTTTACTCTGTATCTAACCCCGTGCTGTACCTGTCCTGGGAGTGTTTGATGGGGACAGTGTGGAGGGAGCTTTACTCTGTATCTAACCCCGTCCTGTACCTGTCCTGGGAGTGTTTGATGGGGACAGTATAGAGGGAGATTTACTCTGTATCTTACCCCGTGCTGTACCTGTCCTGAGAGTATTTGATAGGGACGGTGTAGAGGGACATTTACTCTGTATCTAACGCCATGCTGTATCTGTCCTGGGAGTGTTTGATGGGGACGGTGTAGATGGAGCTTTGCTCTGTGTCTAACACCATGCTGTACCTGTCCTGGGAGTGTTTGATGGGGACGGTGTAGAGGGAGCTTTACTCTGTATCTAACCCCGTGCTGTACCTATCCTGGGAGTGTTTGATCGGGACGGAGTAGAGGGAGATTTACTCTCTATCTAACCCCATGCTGTACCTGTCCTGGGAGTGTTTGATGGGGACGGTGTAGAGGGAGATTTACTCTGCATCTCACCCCATCCTGTACCTTTCCTTGGAGTGTTTGATGGGGACGGTACGGTGGGAATTTTACTGTGTATCTAACCGCGTGCTTTACCTGTCCTGGGAGTGGTTGATGGGGACAGTGTAGAGGGAGCTTTACTCTGTATCTAACCCCGTGCTGTACCTGTCCTGAGAGTATTTGATAGGGACGGTGTAGAGGGACATTTACTCTGTAACTAACTCCATGCTGTATCTGTCCTGGGAGTGTTTGATGGGGACGGTGTAGAGGGAGCTTTACTCTGTGTCTAACCCCATGCTGTACCTGTCCTAGGAGTGTTTGATGGGGACGGTGTAGAGGGAGATTTACTCTGTATCTAACCCCGTGCTGTACCTGTCCTGGGAGTGTTTGATCGGGACGGAGTAGAGGGAGATTTACTCTGTATCTAACCCCGTGCTGTACCTGTCCTGGGAGTGTTTGATGGGGACAGTGTAGAGGGAGATTTACTCAATCTCTAACCCCGTGCTGTACCTGTCCAGGGAGTGTTTGATGGGGAGGGTGTAGAGGGAGATTTACTCTGCATCTCACCCCATCCTGTACCTGTCCTTGGCGTGTTTGATGGGGACGGTACGGTGGGAGTTTTACTCTGTACCTAACCCCGTGCTGTACCTGTCCTGGGAGTGTTTGATGGGGATGGTGTAGAGGGAGTTTTGATCTGTATCTAACCCCGTGCTGTACCTGTCCTGGGAGTCTTTGATGGGGACAGCGTAGAGGGAGATTTACTCTGTATCTAACCCCGTGCTGTACCTGTCCTGGGAGTGTTTGATGGGGACATTGTAGAGGGAGATTTACTCTTTATCTAAACCCGTGCTGTTCCTGTCCTCAGAGTGTTTGATGGGGACAGTGTAGAGGGAGCTTTACTCTGTATCTAACCCCGTGCTGTAACTGTCCTGGGAGTGTTTGATGGGAACGTTGTAGAGTTAATATTAATTTGTTTCTAACCATGTGCTGTATGTGTCCTTGGAGTGTTTGATGGGGACGGTGTAGAGGGAGATTTAATCTGTATCTAACCCCGTGCTGTACCTGTCCTGGGAGTCTTTGATGGGGACAGTGTAGAGGGAGATTTACTCTGTATCTAACCCCGTGCTGTACCTGTCCTGGGAGTGTTTAATGGGGACACTGTAGAGGTTGATTTACTCTGTATCTAACCCTGTGCTGTAACTGTCCTGGGAATGTTTGATGGGGACAAGGTAGAGGGAGCTTTACTCTGTATCTAACCCCGTGCTGTATCTGTCCTGGGAGTTTTTGATGGGGACAGTGTAGAGGGAGATTTATTCTGTATCTAACCCCGTGCTGTACCTGTCCAGGGAGTGTTTGATGGGGACAGTGTAGAGGAAGCTTTACTCTGTATCTAACGCCGTGCTGTACCTGTCCTGGGAGTATTTGATGTGGACGGTATTGAGGGAGATTTACTCTGTATCTAACCCCGTGCTGTACCTGTCCTGGGAGTGTTTGATGGGGACTGTGTAGAGGGAGATTTAATCTGTATCTAACCCCGTGCTGTACCTGTCCTGGGAGTGTTTGATTGGGACGGTGTCGAGGGAGATTTACTCAGTATCTAACCCCGTGATGTATCTTTCCTGGGAGTGTTGGATGGGGATGGTGTAGAGGGAGATTTACTCTGTATCTAAACCCGTGCTGTACCTGTCCTGGGAGTGTTTGATGGGGAGAGTGTAGTGGGAGCTTTACTCTGTATCTTACCCTGTGCTGTACCTGTCCTGGGAGTGTTTGATGTGGACAGTGTAGAGGGAGCTTTACTCTGTATCTAAACCCGTGCTGTTCCTGTCCTCAGAGTGTTTGATGGGGACAGTGTAGAGGGAGCTTTACTCTGTATCTAACACCGTGCTGTACCTGTCCTGCGAGTGTTTGATGGGGACAGTGTACAGGGAGATTTACTCTGTATCTAACCCCGTGCTGTACCTGTCCTGGGAGTGTTTGATGGGGACGGTGTAGAGGGTGATTTACTCTGTATCTAACCCCGTGCTGTACCTGTCCTGGGAGTGTTTGATGGGGACAGTGTAGAGGGAGCTTTACTCTGTATCTAAACCCGTGCTGTTCCTGTCCTCAGAGTGTTTGATGGGGACAGTGTAGAGGGAGCTTTACTCTGTATCTAACCCCGTGCTGTACCTGTCCAGGGAGTGTTTGATGGGGACGGTGTAGAGGGATCTTTAATCTGTATCTAACCCCGTGTAGTATCTGTCCTGGGAGTGTATGATTTGGACCATATAGAGGGTGCTTTACTCTGTATCTAGCCCCGTACTGTACCTCTCCTGGGAGTGTTTGATGGGGACTGTGTAGAGGGACCTTTTCTCTGTATCTAACATCGTGCTGTTCCTGTCCTGGGAGTGTTTGAAGGGGACAGTGTAGAGGGAGATTTACTCTATATCTAACCCCGTGCTGTACCTGTCCTGGGAGTGTTTGATGGGGACGGTGTCGAGGGAGATTTACTCAGTATCTAACCCCGTGATGTATCTTTCCTGGGATTGTTTGATGGGGACAGTGTAGAGGGAGCTTTACTCTGTATCTAATCCCGTGCTGTACCTGTCCTGGGAGTGTTTGATGGGGACAGTGTAGAGTGAGCTTTACTCTGTACCTAACCCCGTGCTGTACCTGTCCTGGGAGTGTTTGATGGGGACGGTGTAGAGGGAGATTTACTCTGTATCTTACACCGTGCTGTACCTGTCCTGGGAGTGTTAGATGGGGACGGTGTAGAGGGAGATTTACTCTCTATCTAACCCCGTGCTGTTCCTGTCCTGGGAGTGTTTCATGGGGACAGTGTAGAGGGATCTTTACTCTGTATCTAACCCCGTGCTGTACCTGTCCTGGGAGTGTTTGATGGGGACGGTGTAGAGGGAGCTTTACTCTGTATCTAACCCCGTGCTGTACCTGTCCTGGGAGTGTTTGATGGGGACAGTGTGGAGGGAGCTTTACTCTGTATCTAACCCCGTCCTGTACCTGTGCTGGGAGTGTTTGATGGGGACAGTATAGAGGGAGATTTACTCTGTATCTTACTCCGTGCTGTACCTGTCCTGAGAGTATTTGATAGGGACGGTGTAGAGGGACATTTACTCTGTATCTAACGCCGTGCTGTACCTGTCCTGGGAGTGTTTGATGGGGACGGTGTAGAGGGAGGTTTACTTTGTATCTAACCCCGTGCTTACCTGTCCTGGGAGTGTTTGATGGGAACGGTGTAGAGGGAGCTTTACTCTGTATCTAACCGCGTGCTGTATCTGTCCTGGGAGTGTTTGATGGGGACAGTGTAGAGGGAGCTTTACTCTGTGTCTAACCCCATGCTGTACCTGTCCTGGGAGTGTTTGATGGGGACGGTGTAGAGGGAGCTTTACTCTGTATATTACCCCGTGCTGTACCTATCCTGGGAGTGTTTGATCGGGACGGAGTAGAGGGAGATTTACTCTCTATCTAACCCCATGCTGTACCTGTCCTGGGAGTGTTATTTTGTGGACAGTGTAGAGAGTGATTTACTCTGTATCTAACCCCGTGCTGTACCTGTCCAGGGAGTGTTTGATGGGGAGGGTGTAGAGGGAGATTTACTCTGCATCTCACCCCATCCTGTACCTGTCCTTGGAGTGTTTGATGGGGACGGTACGGTGGGAATTTTACTCTGTACCTAACCCCGTGCTGTACCTGTCCTGGGAGTGTTTGATGGGGACGGTGTAGAGGGAGTTTTGATCTGTATCTAACCCCGTGCTGTACCTGTCCTGGGAGTCTTTGATGGGGACAGTGTAGAGGGAGATTTACTCTGTATCTAACCCCGTGCTGTTCCTGTCCTGGGAGTGTTTGATGGGGACATTGTAGAGGGAGATTTACTCTGTATCTGAACCCGTGCTGTTCCTGTCCTCAGAGTGTTTGATGGGGACAGTGTAGAGGGAGCTTTACTCTGTAACTAACCCCGTGCTGTAACTGTCCTGGGAGTGTTTGATGGGAACGTTGTAGAGTTAATATTAATCTGTTTCTAATCATGTGCTGTATGTGTCCTTGGAGTGTTTGATGGGGACGGTGTAGAGGGAGCTTTACTCAGTATCTAACCCCGTGCTGTACCTGTCCAGGGAGTGTATGATGGGGACCGTATAGAGGGTGCTTTACTCTTTATCTAGCCCCGTATTGTACCTGTCCTGGGAGTGTTTGGTGGGGACTGTGTAGAGGGACCTTTTCTCTGTATCTAACCCCGTGCTGCACCTGTCCTGGGAGTGTTTGATGGGGACAGTGTAGAGTGAGATTTACACTGTATCTAACCCTGTGCTGTACCTGTCCTGGGAATGTTTGATGGTGACGGTGTAGAGGGAGATTTACTCTGTATCTCACCCCGTGCTGTACCTGTGCTGGGAGAGTTTGATGGGGACAGTGTAGAGGGAGCTTTACTCTGTATCTAAACCCGTGCTGTACCTGTCCTGGGAGTGTTCGATGGGGACAGTGTAGAGTGAGATTTACTCTGTATCTAACCCCGTGCTGTTGCTGTCCTGGGAGTGTTTGATGGGGACAGTGTAGAGTTAATATTAATCTGTTTCTAACCATGTGGTGTATGTGTCCTTGGAGTGTTTGATGGGGACAGTGTAGAGGGAGATTTACTCTGTATCTAACCCCGTGCTGTACATGTCCTGGGAGTGTTTGATGGGGACGGTGTAGAGGGAGATTTACTCTGGATCTAACCCCGTGCTGTATCTGTCCTGGGAGTGTTTGATCGGACAGTGTAGATGGAGATTTACTCTGTATCTAACCCTTTGCTGTACCTGTCCTGGGAGTGTTTGATTGGGTGGGTGTAGAGGGAGATTTACTCTGTATCTAACCCCGTGCTGTGCCTGTCCTGGCAGTGTTTGATGGGGACAGTGTAGAGGGAGATTTACTCTGTATCTAACCCCTTGCTGTACCTGTCCTGGGAGCGTTTGATGGGTACAGTGTAGAGGGAGATCTACTCTGTATCTAACCCCGTGCTGTACCTGTCCTGGGAGTGTTTGATGGGGACAGTGTAGAGGGAGCTTTACTCTGTATCTAACCCCGTGCTGTATCTGTCCTGGGAGTGTTTGATGGGGACGGTGTAGAGGGAGCTTTACTCTGTATCTAACCCCGTGCTGTACCTGTCCTGGGAGTGTTTGATGGGGACAGTGTAGAGGGAGCTTTACTCTGTATCTAACCCCGTGCTGTACCTGTCCTGGGAGTGTTTGATGGGGACTGTATAGAGGGAGATTTACTCTGTATCTTACCCCGTGCTGTACCTGTCTTGGGATTGTTTGATGGGGATGGAGAAGAGGGAGATTTACTCTGTATCTAACCCCGTGCTGTACCTGTCCTGGGAGTGTTTGATTGGGATAGTGCGGTGGGAGTTTTGCTCTGTATCTAACCCCGTGCTGTACCTGACCTGGGAGTGTTTGATTGGGACGGATTAGAGGGAGATTTACTCTGTATCTAACCCCGTGCTGTACCTGTCCTGGGAGTGTTTAATGGGGACAGTGTAGAGGGAGATTTACTCTGTATCTAACCCCGTGCTGTACCTGTCCTGGGAGTGTTTGATGGGGACAGTGTAGAGGGAGATTTACTCTGTATCTAACCCCGTGCTGTACCTGTCCTGGGAGTGTTTGATGGGGACAGTGTAGAGGGAGATTTACTCTGTATGTAACCCCGTGCTGTACCTGTGCTGGGAGTGTTTGATGGGGACGTTGTAGAGGGAGCTTTACTCTGTATCTAACCCCGTGCTGTAACTGTCCTGGGAGTGTTTGATGGGGACGGTGTAGAGGGAGATTTACTCTGGTTCTAACCCCGTGCTGTATCTGTCCTGGGAGTGTTTGATTGGGACAGTGTAGATGGAGATTTACTCTGTATCTAACCCCGTGCTGTACCTGTCCTGGGAGTGTTTGATGGGGACGGTGTAGAGGGAGCTTTACTCTGTATCTAACCCCGTGCTGTACCTTTGCTGGGAGTGTTTGATGGGGACGGTGTAGAGGGAGATTTACTCTGTATCTAACCCCGTGCTGTCCCTGTCCTGGGAGTGTTTGATGGGGACTGTGTAGAGGGAGATTTACTCTGTATCTAACCCCGTGCTGTACCCGTCCTGGGAGTGTTTGATTGGGACAGTGTAGAGGGAGATTTACTCTGTATATAAACCCATGCTGTACCTGTCCTGGGAGTGTTTGATGGGGACAGTGTAGAGGGAGTTTTCCTCTGTATCTAACCACGTGCTGTACCTGTCCTGGGAGTGTTTGATGGGGAGAGTGTAGAGGGTGCTTTGCTCTGTATCTTACCCCATGCTGTACCTGTCCTGGGAGTGTTTGATGGTGACAGTGTAGAGGGAGCTTTATTCTGTTTCTAACCCCGTGCTGTACCTGTCCTGGGAGTGTTTGATGGGGACAGTGTAGCGGGAGCTTTACTCTCTGTCTAATCTCGTGCTCTACCTGTCCTGGGTGTATTTCATGCGGACGGTGTAGAGGGAGCTTTACTCTGTATCTAACCCCGTGCTGTACCTGTCCAGGGAGTGTTTGATGGGGACGGTGTAGATGGAGCTTTACTCTGTATCTAACCCCGTGCTGTACCTGTCCTGGGATTGTTTGATGGCGACACTGTAGAGGGAGCTTTACTCTGTATCTAACCCTGTGCTGTACCTGTCCTGGGAGTGTTTGATGGGGACAGTGTAGATTGATATTTTCTCTGTATCTAACCCCGTGCTGTACCTGTCCTGGGAGTGTTTGATGGTGACGGTGTAGAGGGAGATTTACTCTGTATCTAACCCCGTGCTGTACCTGTCCTCGAAGTGTTTGATGGGGACGGTGTAGAGGGAGATTTACTCTGTATCTAAACCCATGCTGTACCTGTCCTGGGAGTGTTTGATGGGGACAGTGTAGAGTGAGATTTACTCTGTATCTAACCCCGTGCTGTTCCTTTCCTGGGAGTGTTTGATGGGGACAGTGTAGAGGGAGGTTTACACTGTATGTAACCCCGTGCTGTACCTGTGCTGGGAGTGTTTGATGGGGACGGTGTAGAGGGAGATTTACTCTGTATCTAACCCCGTGCTGTAACTGTCCTTGGAGTGTTTGATGGGGACGGTGTAGAGTTAATATTAATCTGTTTCTAACCATGTGCTGTATGTGTCCTTGGAATGTTTGATGGGGACGGTGTAGAGGGAGATTTACTCTGGTTCTAACCCCGTGCTGTATCTGTCCTGGGAGTGTTTGATGGGGACAGTGTAGTTGGAGTTTTACTCTGTATCGAACCCCGTGCTGTACCTGTCCAGGGAGTGTTTGATGGGGACTGTGTAGAGGGAGCTTTACTCTGTATCTAACCCCGTGCTGTACCTGTCCTGGGAGTATTTGATGGGGACAGTGTAGAGGGAGATTTACTTTCTATCTAACCCCGTGCTGTACCTGTCCTGGGAGTGTTTGATGGGGACAGTGTATAGGGAGATTTACTCTGTATCTAACCACGTGCTGTACCTCTCCAGGGAGTGTTTGATGGGGACTGTGTAGAAGGGAGATATGCTCTGTATCTAACCCCCTGCTGTACCTGTCCTGGGAGTGTTTGATGGGGACTGTGTAGAGGGAGCTTTACTCTGTATCTAACCCCGTGCTGTACCTGTCCTGGGAGTCTTTGATGGGGACAGTGTAGAGGGAGATTTACTCTGTATCTAACCCCGTGCTGTACCTCTCCTGGGAGTGTTTGATGGGGACAGTGTAGAGGGATCTTTACTCTGTATCTAACCCCGTGCTGTACCTGTCCTGGGAGTGTTTGATTGGGACGGTGTAGAGGGAGATTTACTCTGTATCTAACCCCGTGCTGCACCTGTCCTGGGAGTGTTTGATGGGAACGGTGTAGAGGGACATTTACTCTGTATCTAACTCCATGCTGTATCTGTCCTTGGAGTGTTTGATGTGGACGGTGTAGAGGGAGCTTTACTCTGTGTCTAACCCCATGCTGTACCTGTCCTGGGAGTGTTTGATGGGGACGGAGTAGAGGGAGATTTACTCTGTATCTAACCCCGTGCTGTACCTGTCCTGGGAGTGTTTGATGGGGACGGTGTAGAGGGAGCTTTACTCTGTGTCTAACCCCATGCTGTACCTGTCCTGGGAGTGTTTGATGGGGACGGTGTAGAGGGAGCTTTACTCTGTGTCTAACCCCATGCTGTACCTGTCCTGTGAGTGTTTGATGGGGACAGTGTAGAGGGAGATTTACTCTGTATCTTACCCCGTGCTGTACCTGTCCTGGGAGTGTTTAATGGGGATGGAGAAGAGGGAGATTTACTCTGTATCTAACCCCGTGCTGTACCTGTCCTGGGAGTGTTTGATGGGGACAGTGTAGAGGGAGCTTTACTCTATCTCTAACCCCGTGCTGTACCTGTCCTGGGAGTGTTTGATGGGGACGGTGTAGAGGGAGATTTACTCTGCATCTAACCCCATCCTGTACCTGTCCTTGGAGTTTTTGATGGGGATGGTGCGGTGGGAGTTTTACTCTGTACCTTACCCCGTGCTGTACCTGACCTGGGAGTGTTTGATGGGGACGAATTAGAGGTTGATTTACTCTGTATCTAACCCCTTGCTGTACCTGTCCTGGGAGTGTTTGATGGGGACAGTGTAGAGGGAGATTTACTCTGTATCTAACCCCGTGCTGTACCTGTCCTGGGAGTGTTTGATTGGGACAGTGTAGAGGGAGATTTAATCTGTATCTAAACCCATGCTGTACCTGTCCTGGGAGTGTTTGATGGGGACAGTGTAGAGGGAGATTTACTCTGTATCTAACCCCGTGCTGTACCTGTCCTGGGAGTGTTTGATGGGGACAGTGCAGAGGGAGATTTACTCTGTATCTAACCACGTGCTGTACCTGTCCTGGGAGTGTTTGATGGGGACAGTGTAGAGGGAGATTTACTCTGTATCTAACCCCGTGCTGTACCTGTCCTAGGAGTGTTTGATGGGGACAGTGTACATGGAGATTTACTCTGTATCTAACCACGTGCTGTACCTGTCCTGGGAGTGTTTGATGGGGACAGTGTACATGGAGATTTACTCTGTATCTAACCCCGTGCTGTACCTGTCCTGGGAGTGTTTGATGGGGACAGTGTAGAGGGAGATTTACTCTGTATCTAACTCCGTGCTGTACCTGTCCTGGGAGTGTTTGATGGGGACTGTGTAGAGGGAGATTTACTCTGTATCTAACACCATGCTGTACCTGTCCTGGGAGTGTTTGATGGGGAGAGTGTACAGGGTGCTTTGCTCTGTATCTTACCCCATGCTGTACCTGTCCTGGGAGTGTTTGATGGGGACAGTGTAGCGGGAGCTTTACTCTCTGTCTAATCTCGTGCTCTACCTGTCCTGGGTGTATTTCATGCGGACGGTGTAGAGGGAGCTTTACTCTGTATCTAACCCCGTGCTGTACCTGTCCTGGGTGTGTTTGATGGGGACAGTGTAGAGGGAGATTTACTCTGTATCTAACCCCGTGCTGTACCTGTCCAGGGAGTGTTTGATGGGGACGGTGTAGATGGAGCTTTACTCTGTATCTAACCCCGTGCTGTACCTGTCCTGGGAGTGTTTGATGGGGACGGTGTAGATGGAGCTTTACTCTGTATCTAACCCCGTGCTGCACCTGTCCTGGGAGTGTTTGATGGGGACAGTGTAGAGGGAGATTTACTCTGTATCTAACCCTGTGCTGTACCTGTCCTGGGCGTGTTTGATGGGGACAGTGTAGATTGAGCTTTACTCTGTATCTAACCCCGTGCTGTACCTGTCCTGGGAGTGTTTGATGGTGACGGTGTAGAGGGAGATTTACTCTGTATCTAACCCCGTGCTGTACCTGTCCTGGAAGTGTTTGATGGGGACGGTGTAGAGGGAGCTTTACTCTGTATCTAAACCCATGCTGTACCTGTCCTGGGAGTGTTTGATGGGGACAGTGTAGAGTGAGATTTACTCTGTATCTAACCCCGTGCTGTTCCTGTCCTGGGAGTGTTTGATGGGGACAGTGTAGAGGGAGATTTACTCCGTATGTAACCCCGTGCTGTGCCTGTGCTGGGAGTGTTTGATGGGGACGGTTTAGAGGGAGATTTACTCTGTATCTAACCCCGTGCTGTAACTGTCCTGGGAGTGTTTGATGGGAACGGTGTAGAGTTAATATTAATCTGTTTCTATCCATGTGCTGTATGTGTCCTTGGAGTGTTTGATGGGGATGGTGTAGAGGGAGATTTACTCTGGTTCTAACCCCGTGCTGTATCTGTCCTGGGAGTGTTTGATGGGGACAGTGTAGATGGAGTTTTACTCTGTATCTAACCCCGTGCTGTACCTGTCCTGGGAGTGTTTGATGGGGACAGTGTAGAGGGAGATTTACTCTGTATCTAACCCCGTGCTGTACCTGTCCTGGGAGTGTTTGATGGGGATGGTGTAGAGGGAGATTTACTCTGTATATAAACCCATGCTGTACCTGTCCTGGGAGTGTTTGATGGGGACAGTGTAGAGGGAGTTTTCCTCTGTATCTAACCACGTGCTGTACCTGTCCTGGGAGTGTTTGATGGGGAGAGTGTAGAGGGTGCTTTGCTCTGTATCTTACCCCATGCTGTACCTGTCCTGGGAGTGTTTGATGGCGACAGTGTAGAGGGAGCTTTATTCTGTTTCTAACCCCGTGCTGTACCTGTCCTGGGAGTGTTTGATGGGGACAGTGTAGCGGGAGCTTTACTCTCTGTCTAATCTCGTGCTCTACCTGTCCTGGGTGTATTTCATGCGGACGGTGTAGAGGGAGCTTTACTCTGTATCTAACCCCGTGCTGTACCTGTCCAGGGAGTGTTTGATGGGGACGGTGTAGATGGAGCTTTACTCTGTATCTAACCCCGTGCTGTACCTGTCCTGGGATTGTTTGATGGCGACACTGTAGAGGGAGCTTTACTCTGTATCTAACCCTGTGCTGTACCTGTCCTGGGAGTGTTTGATGGGGACAGTGTAGATTGATATTTACTCTGTATCTAACCCCGTGCTGTACCTGTCCTGGGAGTGTTTGATGGTGACGGTGTAGAGGGAGATTTACTCTGTATCTAACCCCGTGCTGTACCTGTCCTCGAAGTGTTTGATGGGGACGGTGTAGAGGGAGATTTACTCTGTATCTAAACCCATGCTGTACCTGTCCTGGGAGTGTTTGATGGGGACAGTGTAGAGTGAGATTTACTCTGTATCTAACCCCGTGCTGTTCCTTTCCTGGGAGTGTTTGATGGGGACAGTGTAGAGGGAGGTTTACTCTGTATGTAACCCCGTGCTGTACCTGTGCTGGGAGTGTTTGATGGGGACGGTGTAGAGGGAGATTTACTCTGTATCTAACCCCGTGCTGTAACTGTCCTTGGAGTGTTTGATGGGGACGGTGTAGAGTTAATATTAATCTGTTTCTAACCATGTGCTGTATGTGTCCTTGGAGTGTTTGATGGGGACGGTGTAGAGGGAGATTTACTCTGGTTCTAACCCCGTGCTGTATCTGTCCTGGGAGTGTTTGATGGGGACAGTGTAGTTGGAGTTTTACTCTGTATCGAACCCCGTGCTGTACCTGTCCAGGGAGTGTTTGATGGGGACTGTGTAGAGGGAGCTTTACTCTGTATCTAACCCCGTGCTGTACCTGTCCTGGGAGTATTTGATGGGGACAGTGTAGAGGGAGATTTACGTTCTATCTAACCCCGTGCTGTACCTGTCCTGGGAGTGTTTGATGGGGACAGTGTATAGGGAGATTTACTCTGTATCTAACCACGTGCTGTACCTCTCCTGGGAGTGTTTGATGGGGACTGTGTAGAAGGGAGATATGCTCTGTATCTAACCCCCTGCTGTACCTGTCCTGGGAGTGTTTGATGGGGACTGTGTAGAGGGAGCTTTACTCTGTATCTAACCCCGTGCTGTACCTGTCCTGGGAGTCTTTGATGGGGACAGTGTAGAGGGAGATTTACTCTGTATCTAACCCCGTGCTGTACCTCTCCTGGGAGTGTTTGATGGGGACAGTGTAGAGGGATCTTTACTCTGTATCTAACCCCGTGCTGTACCTGTCCTGGGAGTGTTTGATTGGGACGGTGTAGAGGGAGATTTACTCTGTATCTAACCCCGTGCTGCACCTGTCCTGGGAGTGTTTGATGGGAACGGTGTAGAGGGACATTTACTCTGTATCTAACTCCATGCTGTATCTGTCCTTGGAGTGTTTGATGTGGACGGTGTAGAGGGAGCTTTACTCTGTGTCTAACCCCATGCTGTACCTGTCCTGGGAGTGTTTGATGGGGACGGAGTAGAGGGAGATTTACTCTGTATCTAACCCCGTGCTGTACCTGTCCTGGGAGTGTTTGATGGGGACGGTGTAGAGGGAGCTTTACTCTGTGTCTAACCCCATGCTGTACCTGTCCTGGGAGTGTTTGATGGGGACGGTGTAGAGGGAGCTTTACTCTGTGTCTAACCCCATGCTGTACCTGTCCTGTGAGTGTTTGATGGGGACAGTGTAGAGGGAGATTTACTCTGTATCTTACCCCGTGCTGTACCTGTCCTGGGAGTGTTTAATGGGGATGGAGAAGAGGGAGATTTACTCTGTATCTAACCCCGTGCTGTACCTGTCCTGGGAGTGTTTGATGGGGACAGTGTAGAGGGAGCTTTACTCTATCTCTAACCCCGTGCTGTACCTGTCCTGGGAGTGTTTGATGGGGACGGTGTAGAGGGAGATTTACTCTGCATCTAACCCCATCCTGTACCTGTCCTTGGAGTTTTTGATGGGGATGGTGCGGTGGGAGTTTTACTCTGTACCTTACCCCGTGCTGTACCTGACCTGGGAGTGTTTGATGGGGACGAATTAGAGGTTGATTTACTCTGTATCTAACCCCTTGCTGTACCTGTCCTGGGAGTGTTTGATGGGGACAGTGTAGAGGGAGATTTACTCTGTATCTAACCCCGTGCTGTACCTGTCCTGGGAGTGTTTGATTGGGACAGTGTAGAGGGAGATTTAATCTGTATCTAAACCCATGCTGTACCTGTCCTGGGAGTGTTTGATGGGGACAGTGTAGAGGGAGATTTACTCTGTATCTAACCCCGTGCTGTACCTGTCCTGGGAGTGTTTGATGGGGACAGTGCAGAGGGAGATTTACTCTGTATCTAACCACGTGCTGTACCTGTCCTGGGAGTGTTTGATGGGGACAGTGTAGAGGGAGATTTACTCTGTATCTAACCCCGTGCTGTACCTGTCCTAGGAGTGTTTGATGGGGACAGTGTACATGGAGATTTACTCTGTATCTAACCACGTGCTGTACCTGTCCTGGGAGTGTTTGATGGGGACAGTGTACATGGAGATTTACTCTGTATCTAACCCCGTGCTGTACCTGTCCTGGGAGTGTTTGATGGGGACAGTGTAGAGGGAGATTTACTCTGTATCTAACTCCGTGCTGTACCTGTCCTGGGAGTGTTTGATGGGGACTGTGTAGAGGGAGATTTACTCTGTATCTAACACCATGCTGTACCTGTCCTGGGAGTGTTTGATGGGGAGAGTGTACAGGGTGCTTTGCTCTGTATCTTACCCCATGCTGTACCTGTCCTGGGAGTGTTTGATGGGGACAGTGTAGCGGGAGCTTTACTCTCTGTCTAATCTCGTGCTCTACCTGTCCTGGGTGTATTTCATGCGGACGGTGTAGAGGGAGCTTTACTCTGTATCTAACCCCGTGCTGTACCTGTCCTGGGTGTGTTTGATGGGGACAGTGTAGAGGGAGATTTACTCTGTATCTAACCCCGTGCTGTACCTGTCCAGGGAGTGTTTGATGGGGACGGTGTAGATGGAGCTTTACTCTGTATCTAACCCCGTGCTGTACCTGTCCTGGGAGTGTTTGATGGGGACGGTGTAGATGGAGCTTTACTCTGTATCTAACCCCGTGCTGCACCTGTCCTGGGAGTGTTTGATGGGGACAGTGTAGAGGGAGATTTACTCTGTATCTAACCCTGTGCTGTACCTGTCCTGGGCGTGTTTGATGGGGACAGTGTAGATTGAGCTTTACTCTGTATCTAACCCCGTGCTGTACCTGTCCTGGGAGTGTTTGATGGTGACGGTGTAGAGGGAGATTTACTCTGTATCTAACCCCGTGCTGTACCTGTCCTGGAAGTGTTTGATGGGGACGGTGTAGAGGGAGCTTTACTCTGTATCTAAACCCATGCTGTACCTGTCCTGGGAGTGTTTGATGGGGACAGTGTAGAGTGAGATTTACTCTGTATCTAACCCCGTGCTGTTCCTGTCCTGGGAGTGTTTGATGGGGACAGTGTAGAGGGAGATTTACTCCGTATGTAACCCCGTGCTGTGCCTGTGCTGGGAGTGTTTGATGGGGACGGTTTAGAGGGAGATTTACTCTGTATCTAACCCCGTGCTGTAACTGTCCTGGGAGTGTTTGATGGGAACGGTGTAGAGTTAATATTAATCTGTTTCTATCCATGTGCTGTATGTGTCCTTGGAGTGTTTGATGGGGATGGTGTAGAGGGAGATTTACTCTGGTTCTAACCCCGTGCTGTATCTGTCCTGGGAGTGTTTGATGGGGACAGTGTAGATGGAGTTTTACTCTGTATCTAACCCCGTGCTGTACCTGTCCTGGGAGTGTTTGATGGGGACAGTGTAGAGGGAGATTTACTCTGTATCTAACCCCGTGCTGTACCTGTCCTGGGAGTGTTTGATGGGGATGGTGTAGAGGGAGATTTACTCTGTATATAAACCCATGCTGTACCTGTCCTGGGAGTGTTTGATGGGGACAGTGTAGAGGGAGTTTTCCTCTGTATCTAACCACGTGCTGTACCTGTCCTGGGAGTGTTTGATGGGGAGAGTGTAGAGGGTGCTTTGCTCTGTATCTTACCCCATGCTGTACCTGTCCTGGGAGTGTTTGATGGCGACAGTGTAGAGGGAGCTTTATTCTGTTTCTAACCCCGTGCTGTACCTGTCCTGGGAGTGTTTGATGGGGACAGTGTAGCGGGAGCTTTACTCTCTGTCTAATCTCGTGCTCTACCTGTCCTGGGTGTATTTCATGCGGACGGTGTAGAGGGAGCTTTACTCTGTATCTAACCCCGTGCTGTACCTGTCCAGGGAGTGTTTGATGGGGACGGTGTAGATGGAGCTTTACTCTGTATCTAACCCCGTGCTGTACCTGTCCTGGGATTGTTTGATGGCGACACTGTAGAGGGAGCTTTACTCTGTATCTAACCCTGTGCTGTACCTGTCCTGGGAGTGTTTGATGGGGACAGTGTAGATTGATATTTACTCTGTATCTAACCCCGTGCTGTACCTGTCCTGGGAGTGTTTGATGGTGACGGTGTAGAGGGAGATTTACTCTGTATCTAACCCCGTGCTGTACCTGTCCTCGAAGTGTTTGATGGGGACGGTGTAGAGGGAGATTTACTCTGTATCTAAACCCATGCTGTACCTGTCCTGGGAGTGTTTGATGGGGACAGTGTAGAGTGAGATTTACTCTGTATCTAACCCCGTGCTGTTCCTTTCCTGGGAGTGTTTGATGGGGACAGTGTAGAGGGAGGTTTACTCTGTATGTAACCCCGTGCTGTACCTGTGCTGGGAGTGTTTGATGGGGACGGTGTAGAGGGAGATTTACTCTGTATCTAACCCCGTGCTGTAACTGTCCTTGGAGTGTTTGATGGGGACGGTGTAGAGTTAATATTAATCTGTTTCTAACCATGTGCTGTATGTGTCCTTGGAGTGTTTGATGGGGACGGTGTAGAGGGAGATTTACTCTGGTTCTAACCCCGTGCTGTATCTGTCCTGGGAGTGTTTGATGGGGACAGTGTAGTTGGAGTTTTACTCTGTATCGAACCCCGTGCTGTACCTGTCCAGGGAGTGTTTGATGGGGACTGTGTAGAGGGAGCTTTACTCTGTATCTAACCCCGTGCTGTACCTGTCCTGGGAGTATTTGATGGGGACAGTGTAGAGGGAGATTTACGTTCTATCTAACCCCGTGCTGTACCTGTCCTGGGAGTGTTTGATGGGGACAGTGTATAGGGAGATTTACTCTGTATCTAACCACGTGCTGTACCTCTCCTGGGAGTGTTTGATGGGGACTGTGTAGAAGGGAGATATGCTCTGTATCTAACCCCCTGCTGTACCTGTCCTGGGAGTGTTTGATGGGGACTGTGTAGAGGGAGCTTTACTCTGTATCTAACCCCGTGCTGTACCTGTCCTGGGAGTCTTTGATGGGGACAGTGTAGAGGGAGATTTACTCTGTATCTAACCCCGTGCTGTACCTCTCCTGGGAGTGTTTGATGGGGACAGTGTAGAGGGATCTTTACTCTGTATCTAACCCCGTGCTGTACCTGTCCTGGGAGTGTTTGATTGGGACGGTGTAGAGGGAGATTTACTCTGTATCTAACCCCGTGCTGCACCTGTCCTGGGAGTGTTTGATGGGAACGGTGTAGAGGGACATTTACTCTGTATCTAACTCCATGCTGTATCTGTCCTTGGAGTGTTTGATGTGGACGGTGTAGAGGGAGCTTTACTCTGTGTCTAACCCCATGCTGTACCTGTCCTGGGAGTGTTTGATGGGGACGGAGTAGAGGGAGATTTACTCTGTATCTAACCCCGTGCTGTACCTGTCCTGGGAGTGTTTGATGGGGACGGTGTAGAGGGAGCTTTACTCTGTGTCTAACCCCATGCTGTACCTGTCCTGGGAGTGTTTGATGGGGACGGTGTAGAGGGAGCTTTACTCTGTGTCTAACCCCATGCTGTACCTGTCCTGTGAGTGTTTGATGGGGACAGTGTAGAGGGAGATTTACTCTGTATCTTACCCCGTGCTGTACCTGTCCTGGGAGTGTTTAATGGGGATGGAGAAGAGGGAGATTTACTCTGTATCTAACCCCGTGCTGTACCTGTCCTGGGAGTGTTTGATGGGGACAGTGTAGAGGGAGCTTTACTCTATCTCTAACCCCGTGCTGTACCTGTCCTGGGAGTGTTTGATGGGGAGGGTGTAGAGGGAGATTTACTCTGCATCTAACCCCATCCTGTACCTGTCCTTGGAGTTTTTGATGGGGATGGTGCGGTGGGAGTTTTACTCTGTACCTTACCCCGTGCTGTACCTGACCTGGGAGTGTTTGATGGGGACGAATTAGAGGTTGATTTACTCTGTATCTAACCCCTTGCTGTACCTGTCCTGGGAGTGTTTGATGGGGACAGTGTAGAGGGAGATTTACTCTGTATCTAACCCCGTGCTGTACCTGTCCTGGGAGTGTTTGATTGGGACAGTGTAGAGGGAGATTTAATCTGTATCTAAACCCATGCTGTACCTGTCCTGGGAGTGTTTGATGGGGACAGTGTAGAGGGAGATTTACTCTGTATCTAACCCCGTGCTGTACCTGTCCTGGGAGTGTTTGATGGGGACAGTGCAGAGGGAGATTTACTCTGTATCTAACCACGTGCTGTACCTGTCCTGGGAGTGTTTGATGGGGACAGTGTAGAGGGAGATTTACTCTGTATCTAACCCCGTGCTGTACCTGTCCTAGGAGTGTTTGATGGGGACAGTGTACATGGAGATTTACTCTGTATCTAACCACGTGCTGTACCTGTCCTGGGAGTGTTTGATGGGGACAGTGTACATGGAGATTTACTCTGTATCTAACCCCGTGCTGTACCTGTCCTAGGAGTGTTTGATGGGGACAGTGTACATGGAGATTTACTCTGTATCTAACCACGTGCTGTACCTGTCCTGGGAGTGTTTGATGGGGACAGTGTACATGGAGATTTACTCTGTATCTAACCCCGTGCTGTACCTGTCCTGGGAGTGTTTGATGGGGACAGTGTAGAGGGAGATTTACTCTGTATCTAACTCCGTGCTGTACCTGTCCTGGGAGTGTTTGATGGGGACTGTGTAGAGGGAGATTTACTCTGTATCTAACACCATGCTGTACCTGTCCTGGGAGTGTTTGATGGGGAGAGTGTACAGGGTGCTTTGCTCTGTATCTTACCCCATGCTGTACCTGTCCTGGGAGTGTTTGATGGCGACAGTGTAGAGGGAGCATTATTCTGTTTCTAAACCCGTGCTGTACCTGTCCTGGGAGTGTTTGATGGGGACAGTGTAGCGGGAGCTTTACTCTCTGTCTAATCTCGTGCTCTACCTGTCCTGGGTGTATTTCATGCGGACGGTGTAGAGGGAGCTTTACTCTGTATCTAACCCCGTGCTGTACCTGTCCTGGGTGTGTTTGATGGGGACAGTGTAGAGGGAGATTTACTCTGTATCTAACCCCGTGCTGTACCTGTCCAGGGAGTGTTTGATGGGGACGGTGTAGATGGAGCTTTACTCTGTATCTAACCCCGTGCTGTACCTGTCCTGGGAGTGTTTGATGGGGACGGTGTAGATGGAGCTTTACTCTGTATCTAACCCCGTGCTGCACCTGTCCTGGGAGTGTTTGATGGGGACAGTGTAGAGGGAGATTTACTCTGTATCTAACCCTGTGCTGTACCTGTCCTGGGCGTGTTTGATGGGGACAGTGTAGATTGAGCTTTACTCTGTATCTAACCCCGTGCTGTACCTGTCCTGGGAGTGTTTGATGGTGACGGTGTAGAGGGAGATTTACTCTGTATCTAACCCCGTGCTGTACCTGTCCTGGAAGTGTTTGATGGGGACGGGGTAGAGGGAGCTTTACTCTGTATCTAAACCCATGCTGTACCTGTCCTGGGAGTGTTTGATGGGGACAGTGTAGAGTGAGATTTACTCTGTATCTAACCCCGTGCTGTTCCTGTCCTGGGAGTGTTTGATGGGGACAGTGTAGAGGGAGATTTACTCCGTATGTAACCCCGTGCTGTGCCTGTGCTGGGAGTGTTTGATGGGGACGGTTTAGAGGGAGATTTACTCTGTATCTAACCCCGTGCTGTAACTGTCCTGGGAGTGTTTGATGGGAACGGTGTAGAGTTAATATTAATCTGTTTCTATCCATGTGCTGTATGTGTCCTTGGAGTGTTTGATGGGGATGGTGTAGAGGGAGATTTACTCTGGTTCTAACCCCGTGCTGTATCTGTCCTGGGAGTGTTTGATGGGGACAGTGTAGATGGAGTTTTACTCTGTATCTAACCCCGTGCTGTACATGTCCTGGGAGTGTTTGATGGGGACAGTGTAGAGGGAGATTTACTCTGTATCTAACCCCGTGCTGTACCTGTCCTGGGAGTGTTTGATGGGGATGGTGTAGAGGGAGATTTACTCTGTATCTAACCCGGTGCTGTACCTGTCCAGGGAGTGTTTGATGGGGACTGTGTAGAGGGAGATTTACTCTGTATCTAACCCCTTGCTGTACCTGTCCTGGGAGTGTTTGATGGGGACAGTGTAGAGGGATCTTTACTCTGTATCTAACCCCGTGCTGTACCTGTCCTGGGAGTGTTTGATTGCGACGGTGTAGAGGGAGATTTACTCTGTATCTAACCCCGTGCTGTACCTGTCCTGGGAGTGTTTGATAGGGACGGTGTAGAGGGACATTTACTCTGTATCCACCTCCATGCTGTATCTGTCCTGGGAGTGTTTGATGGGGACGGTGTAGAGGGAGCTTTACTCTGTGTCTAACCCCTTGCTGTACCTGTCCTGGGAGTGTTTGATGGGGACGGAGTAGAGGGAGCTTTACTCTGTATCTTACCCCGTGCTGTACCTGTCCTGGGAGTGTTTGATGGGGATGGAGAAGAGGGAGATTTACTCTGTATCTTACCCCGTGCTCTACCTGTCCTGGGAGTGTTTGATGGGGACAGTGTAGAGGGAGCTTTACTCTGTCTCTAACCCCGTGCTGTACCTGTCCTGGGAGTGTTTGATGGGGAGGGTCTTGAGGGAGATTTACTCTGCATCTAACCCCATCCTGTACCTGTCCTTGGAGTTTTTGATGGGGATGGAGCGGTGGGAGTTTTACTCTGTACCTAACCCCGTGCTGTACCTGTCCTGGGAGTGTTCGATGCTGACGGTGTAGAGGGAGATTTAATCTGTATCTAACCCTGTGCTGTACCTGTCCTGGGAGTGTTTGATGGGGACAGTGTAGAGGGAGATTTACTCTGTATCTAACCCCGTGCTGTACCTGTCCTGGGAGACTTTGATGGGGACAGTGTAGAGGGAGATTTACTCTGTATCTAACCCCGTGCTGTACCTGTCCTGGCAGTGTTTAATGGGGACAGTGTAGAGGGAGCTTTACTCAGTCTCTAACCCCGTGCTGTACCTGTCCTGGGAGTGTTTGATGGGGAGAGTGTAGAGGGAGATTTACTCAGCATCTAACCCCATCCTGTACCTGTCCTTGGAGTGTTTGATGGGGACGGTGCGGTGGGAGTTTTACTCTGTACCTAATCCCATGCTGTACCTGTCCTAGGAGTGTTTGATGTGGACAGTGTAGAGGGAGCTTTACTCTGTATCTAACCCCGTGCTGTAACTGTCCTGGGAATGTTTGATGGGGACAATGTAGAGGGAGCTTTTCTCTGTATCTAACCCCGTGCTGTACCTGTCCTGGGAGTGTTTGATGGTTACGGTGTAGAGGGAGCTTTACTCTGTATCTAACCCCGTGCTGTATCTGTCCTGGGAGTGTTTGATGGGGACAGTGTAGAGGGAGATTTACTCTGTATCTAACCCCGTGCTGTACCTGTCCTGGGAGTGTTTGATGTGGAAGGTGTAGAGGGAGATTTACTCTGTATCTAACCCCGTGCTGTACCTGTCCTGGGAGTGTTTGATGGGGAGGTTGCGGTGGGAGTTTTACGCTCTCTCTCTGTAGCTAATACTTCCTGTCTAATCCCTGTTTCTTCTGTTTCAGCTCGTCACCATGTGGAGATGGAGTTGATGGTCTCGAGCGACGATGTGGATGGCCTTGACTTGGCCGGAGTTCCCGTGTTGGACAGCCTTTGCCGTCCTGCTGTTTCCCAGACCCCTCCGGTCTTGGAGGAGGAGGCCCGCCTCTCCCCTCGGCCCCTCACCCCCGACCCCACTCTTCCTCTGGACTGCCCTTGTCCTCAGGTGGCCCCTCCTTCAGAGATCGAGCACCCTCCCAGTTGGTCTGGTGTCACCTCCCTCGGGATCCCCTCGGACCAACGCCCCTCCTCCCCCATAATTGAGGAACCCCTCCTCGCTCTCCCCACCCCGCCGCCCGACCTCTGCCCCCGCGACCTTGTATCGACCCCCTCTGTCCCGCCCCCCGCCCACCATGACCTCCCCCCTTCTCCCCCTCCTCCTTCCTCCGACCTCCCTCCCGTGCCCCCTGACCCCCAGGGGTTGTTAGCAGGAGACCCCGGCGGTGAGGTGGACAGAGCCCGGATCCCTCCCTCCGGCGAGGCGAATCGGGGCTTGCGGCTGGCAAGCGTGGACCAATCCGAGGCCGGCGATCTTCCAGGCGCCCCAGGGAAGGTCCAGGTCTACTTCCTGCTGGGCCTCTTGCCCCCTGACACGCCCCCTACCTCTCCCCTTGCCTTGCCCCACAAGCCAGAGGCCCACCGGGAGGGACAAGCGAACCTGGAGGGGAGCGTGTCGGAGGATGAGGGTGTGTGGGATTCCTCGGGAGATGAGGGCAGCCCAGGGAGGCTGCGGAGGGAGAGCAGTTTGAGGAGGCGTTCGAGGAGTGCACCCCCGCTGGACAGTCGGATCCCCTCGCCCGATACCCCGGCTGCCGCCTCTCAACGACGCTCGACCGGCAGGAGCTCTCACTGCCAACTCCGGCGCCAAGACGCCCTATCCACCGAGGGAGAGTCGGAGGGGGAGGAGGTGGAGGTGGAAGAGGAGGAGGAGGAGGAGGGAGCGGAGGACGATGGATCCTCAGTCAGTGGAGGCAGCGGCCGGAATCCCCTGGCCAAGTCCTGCAGCTGCCCCTCCCCGGGGTGTACGCCGGGTCCGGAACTCCAGAGGGAGGTCAATGCCCCCAGTGGGGGCAACCATCTGGTGGAGAAGCGGCAATCACGAGAGTGGCATCGGAGGGGCATCAGGAGGCCATCCATGGCTTTCCCATCATCACAAGGTGGGTCAGCAGCTCTGAACTCCTCACCCCCTCCTCCCCTCCCTCGCTCCGCACCCCTATGGACCCCAATCCTGGATACCCTCGATGCGTGAGCATTCTTCACTCCCTGGGCTGGAGGACCTCACAGGTTCACCTCCCCTCGGAGTGAAGAAATTTCTCGTCCCAACCTAGGCAGCAGTGATCATAACGCAGTTCGAGGGAGAGAAAGGTGGGTCTAAGCCTAGTGTATTAAACTTAAAATAAGGGCCACAGAGCTGGCTAAAGTCAGTTGGCCAATTAGGTTAAGGGATTGGTCAGCGCAGGTGCAGCGGTGGACATTTAAGGAAATATTTCCGAATAATCCAGAGAAGGTACATCCCAGGGAGAAAGTAAGATCCCAAGGGAATGATGTACCATCCCTGGCAGACTAAGGAAGTTAAAGGTAGTATCGAATCAAAAGAAAAGATATATAATTCCACAAAGGTAAGTGGCAGGTCAGAAGATCGGTCAGAATATAAAGAACAGCAAAAAAAAAATGGCTAATCGGTTAACCAGGAGAGAGAGAAAGCTGGGTAGAGATATAAAAGCAGACAGTCAGAGATTCTACAGGATTTCGTAAAGGAATAGAGTGATGAGAGCGAACCTCGGTCCTCCAGAGAGTGAGAATGGAAGATGAGGAAGGGGCAGATGAATTGAACCGATAGTTTGCATCTGTCTTTACTACGAACAAAACACATACCCCAGAAATAATTGTGCATCGGGAGGTGAAAGGGAGGGAGGAGCTTCAAACCGTTACAATCAGCAGGGAAAGGGGGCTGAGGAAGCTATTCGAATGAAAAGGGTCCTGATGGGGCTGCACGCCAGGGTCTTGAAAGAAGAGGTGGCGAAGATGATAGATGCACTGAATCTAATTTTCCAAAACTCCCGCGAATGAGGGAAGGCCCCATTAGATCGGAAGAGAGCTAATGTAACTCCTTTATTCAAAAAAGGGAGGGAGACAGAGAGCGGGGAAACCACAGGCCAGTTAGCTTAACAACATCTGTCATAGGGACAGTGCTGGATGCTGTTATTAAAGATGTTATAGCAGGGCGCGTGGATAAACTCAAGCACAGTGGGCAGAGTCCACATGGTTTGGTGAAAGGGAAATCATGTTCGACGAATTGAACGGAGTTTTCCGGGGAAGTCACAAGTGAGGTGGATGAAGGGGAACGGATGGAGGTGCTCGACGTGGATTTCCAGAAGACATTGGGTAAAGTGCCACATGAAAGATTGATACAGAAAATGAAAGCTCGTGGTGTAGGGGGTAAGATATTGGCCGGGATAGAAGATTGGCTGGATAACAGGGAGAAGAGAGGAGGGAGAAATGGGAGATATCTGTACACTGACTGGTGTCTCTCAGTCCCCTCTCTCTCAGGGAGATATCTGTACACTGACTGGTGTCTCTCAGTCTCTCTCTCTCTCAGGGAGATATCTGTACACTGACTGGTGTCTCTCAGTCCCCTCTCTCTCTCAGGGAGATATCTGTACACTGACTGGTGTCTCTCAGTCCCTCTCTCTCAGGGAGATATCTGTACACTGACTGGTGTCTCTCAGTCTCTCTCTCTCTCAGGGAGATATCTGTACACTGACTGGTGTCTCTCAGTCCCTCTCTCTCAGGGAGATATCTGTACACTGACTGGTGTCTCTCAGTCTCTCTCTCTCTCAGGGAGATATCTGTACACTGACGGGTGTCTCTCAGTCCCTCTCTCTCAGGGAGATATCTGTACACTGACGGGTGTCTCTCAGTCCCTCTCTCTCAGGGAGATATCTGTACACTGACTGGTGTCTCTCTGTCCCTCTCTCTCAGGGAGATATCTGTACACTGACTGGTGTCTCTCTGTCCCTCTCTCTCAGGGAGATATCTGTACACTGACGGGTGTCTCTCAGTCCCTCTCTCTCAGGGAGATATCTGCACACTGACTGGTGTCTCTCAGTCCCTCTCTCTCTCAGGGAGCTATCTGTACACTGACTGGTGTCTCTCAGTCCCTCTCTCTCTCAGGGAGATATCTGTACACTGACATGTGTCTCTCAGTCCCTCTCTCTCTCAGGGAGATATCTGTACACTGACTGGTGTCTCTCAGTCCCTCTCTCTCTCAGGGAGATATCTGTACACTGACTGGTTTCTCTCAGTCCCCTCTCTCTCTCAGGGAGATATCTGTACACTGACTGGTGTCTCTCAGTCCCCTCTCTCACAGGAAGATATCTGTACACTGACTGGTGTCTCTCAGTCCTCTCTCTCTCAGGGAGATATCTGTACACTGACTGGTGTCTCTCAATCGCTGTCTCTCTCAGGGAGATATCTGTACACTGACCGGTGTCTCTCAGTCCCTCTCTCTCTCAGGGAGATATCTGTACACTGACTGGTGTCTCTCAGTCCCCCCTCTCTCTCAGGGAGATATCTGTACACTGACTGGTGTCTCTCAGTCCCCTCTCTCTCTCAGGGAGATATCTGTACACTGACTGGTGTCTCTCAGTCGCTCTCTCTCACTCAGGGAGATATCTGTACACTGACTGGTGTCTCTCAGTCCCCTCTCTCTCTCAGGGAGATATCTGTACACTGACTGGTGTCTCTCAGTCCCCTCTCTCACAGGAAGATATCTGTACACTGACTGGTGTCTCTCAGTCCTCTCTCTCTCAGGGAGATATCTGTACACTGACTGGTGTCTCTCAGTCCGCTCTCTCTCAGGGAGATATCTGTACACTGACTGGTGTCTCTCAGTCCCTCTCTCTCTCAGGGAGATATCTGTACACTGACTGGTGTCTCTCAGTCCCCCCTCTCTCTCAGGGAGATATCTGTACACTGACTGGTGTCTCTCAGTCCCCTCTCTCTCTCAGGGAGATATCTGTACACTGACTGGTGTCTCTCAGTCCCTCTCTCTCTCAGGGAGATATCTGTACACTGACTGGTGTCTCTCAGTCCCCTCTCTCTCTCAGGAAGATATCTGTACACTGACTGGTGTCTCTCAGTCCCTCTCTCTCTCAGGGAGATATCTGTACACTGACTGGTGTCTCTCAGTCTCTCTCTCACAGGAAGATATCTGTACACTGACTGGTGTCTCTCAGTCCCCTCTCTCTCAGGGAGATATCTGTACACTGACTGGTGTCTCTCTGTCTCTCTCTCTCTCAGGGAGATATCTGTACACTGACTGGTGTCTCTCAGTCCCCTCTCTCTCTCAGGGAGATATCTGTACACTGACTGGTGTCTCTCAGTCCGCTCTCTCTCAGGGAGATATCTGTACACTGACCGGTGTCTCTCAGTCCCTCTCTCTCTCAGGGAGATATCTGTACACTGACTGGTGTCTCTCAGTCCCCTCTCTCTCAGGGAGATATCTGTACACTGACTGGTGTCTCTCAGTCCCCTCTCTCTCTCAGGGAGATATCTGTACACTGACTGGTGTCTCTCAGTCCCCTCTCTCACAGGAAGATATCTGTACACTGACTGGTGTCTCTCAGTCCCCTCTCTCTCAGGGAGATATCTGTACACTGACTGGTGTCTCTCAGCCCTCTCTCTCAGGGAGATATCTGTACACTGACTGGTGTCTCTCAGTTTCTCTCTCTCTCAGGGAGATATCTGTACACTGACTGGTGTCTCTCAGTGCCCTCTCGCTCTCAGGGAGATATCTGTACACTGACTGGTGTCTCTCAGTCCCTCTCTCTCTCAGGGAGATATCTGTACACTGACTGGTGTCTCTCAGTGCCCTCTCGCTCTCAGGGAGATATCTGTACACTGAATGGTGTCTCTCAGTCCCTCTCTCTCTCAGGGAGATATCTGTACACTGACTGGTGTCTCTCAGTCCCCCCTCTCTCTCTCAGGGAGATATCTGTACACTGACTGGTTTCTCTCAGTCCCTCTCTCTCTCAGGGAGATATCTGAACACTGACTGGTGTCTCTCAGTCCCCTCTCTCTCAGGGAGATATCCGTACACTGACTGGTGTCTCTCAGTCCCCTCTCTCTCTCCGGGAGATATCTGTACACTGACTGGTGTCTCTCAGTCCCCTCTCTCTCAGGGAGATATCTGTACACTGACTGGTGTCTCTCAGTCCCTCTCTCTCACTCAGGGAGATATCTGTACACTGACTGGTGTCTCTCAGTCACCTCTCTCTTAGGGAGATATCTGTACAAGGACTGGTGTCTCTCAGTCCCTCTCTCTCTCTCAGGGAGATATCTGAACACTGACTGGTGTCTCTCAGTCCCCTCTCTCTCTCTCAGGGAGATATCTGTACACTGACTGGTGTCTCTCTGTCTCTCTCTCTCTCAGGGAGATATCTGTACACTGACTGGTGTCTCTCAGTCCCCTCTCTCTCTCAGGGAGATATCTGTGCACTGACCGGTGTCTCTCAGTCCCTCTCTCTCTCAGGGAGATATCTGTACACTGACTGGTGTCTCTCAGTCCCCTCTCTCTCAGGGAGATATCTGTACACTGACTGGTGTCTCTCAGTCCCCTCTCTCTCTCAGGGAGATATCTGTACACTGACTGGTGTCTCTCAGTCCTCTCTCTCTCAGGGAGATATCTGTACACTGACTGGTGTCTCTCAGTCCCCTCTCTCTCTCAGGGAGATATCTGTACACTGACTGGTGTCTCTCAGTCCCTCTCTCTCAGGGAGATATCTGTACACTGACTGGTGTCTCTCAGTCCCCCCTCTCTCAGGGAGATATCTGTACACTGACTGGTGTCTCTCAGTCCCCTCTCTCTCTCAGGGAGATATCTGTACACTGACTGGTGTCTCTCAGTCCCCTCTCTCTCTCGGGGAGATATCTGTACACTGAATAGTGTCTCTCAGTCCCCTCTCTCACAGGAAGATATCTGTACACTGACTGGTGTCTCTCAGTCCCCTCTCTCTCAGGGAGATATCTGTATGCTGAATGGTGTCTCTCAGTCCCCTCTCTCACAGGAAGATATCTGTACACTGACTGGTGTCTCTCAGTCCCCTCTCTCTCAGGGAGATATCTGTTCAGTGACTGGTGTCTCTCAGTCCCTCTCTCTCTCTCAGGGAGATATCTGTACACTGACTGGTGTCTCTCAGTCCCCTCTCTCTCAGGGAGATATCTGTACACTGACTGGTGTCTCTCAGTCCTCTCTCTCTCTCTCAGGGAGATATCTGTACACTGACTGGTGTCTGTCAGTCCCCTCTCTCTCAGGGAGATATCTGAACACTGACTGGTGTCTCTCAGTCCCCTCTCTCTCTCTCAGGGAGATATCTGTACACTGACTGGTGTCTCTAAATCTCTCTCTCTCTCAGGGAGATATCTGTACACTAACTGGTTTCTCTCAGTCCCCTCTCTCTCTCAGGGAGATATCTGTACACTGACTGGTGTCTCTCAGTCCGCTCTCTCTCAGGGAGATATCTGTACACTGACTGGTGTCTCTCAGTCCCTCTCTCTCTCAGGGAGATATCTGTACACTGACTGGTGTCTCTCAGTCCCCTCTCTCTCAGGGAGATATCTGTACACTGACTGGTGTCTCTCAGTCCCCTCTCTCTCTCAGGGAGATATCTGTACACTGACTGGTGTCTCTCAGTCCCCTCTCTCACAGGAAGATATCTGTACACTGACTGGTGTCTCTCAGTCCCCTCTCTCTCAGGGAGATATCTGTACACTGACTGGTGTCTCTCTGTCTCTCTCTCTCTCAGGGAGATATCTGTACACTGACTGGTGTCTCTCAGTCCCCTCTCTCTCTCAGGGAGATATCTGTACACTGACTGGTGTCTCTCAGTCCGCTCTCTCTCAGGGAGATATCTGTACACTGACCGGTGTCTCTCAGTCCCTCTCTCTCTCAGGGAGATATCTGTACACTGACTGGTGTCTCTCAGTCCCCTCTCTCTCTCAGGGAGATATCTGTACACTGACTGGTGTCTCTCTGTCTCTCTCTCTCTCAGGGAGATATCTGTACACTGACTGGTGTCTCTCAGTCCCCTCTCTTTCTCAGGGAGATATCTGTACACTGACTGGTGTCTCTCAGTCCGCTCTCTCTCAGGGAGATATCTGTACACTGACTGGTGTCTCTCAGTCCCTCTCTCTCTCAGGGAGATATCTGTACACTGACTGGTGTCTCTCAGTCCCTCTCTCTCTCAGGGAGATATCTGTACACTGACCGGTGTCTCTCAGTCCCTCTCTCTCTCAGGGAGATATCTGTACACTGACTGGTGTCTCTCAGTCCCCTCTCTCTCAGGGAGATATCTGTACACTGACTGGTGTCTCTCAGTCCCCTCTCTCTCTCAGGGAGATATCTGTACACTGACTGGTGTCTCTCAGTCCCCTCTCTCACAGGAAGATATCTGTACACTGACTGGTGTCTCTCAGTCCCCTCTCTCTCAGGGAGATATCTGTACACTGACTGGTGTCTCTCAGCCCTCTCTCTCAGGGAGATATCTGTACACTGACTGGTGTCTCTCAGTTTCTCTCTCTCTCAGGGAGATATCTGTACACTGACTGGTGTCTCTCAGTGCCCTCTCGCTCTCAGGGAGATATCTGTACACTGACTGGAGTCTCTCAGTCCCTCTCTCTCTCAGGGAGATATCTGTACACTGACTGGTGTCTCTCAGTGCCCTCTCGCTCTCAGGGAGATATCTGTACACTGAATGGTGTCTCTCAGTCCCTCTCTCTCTCAGGGAGATATCTGAACACTGACTGGTGTCTCTCAGTCCCCCCTCTCTCTCTCAGGGAGATATCTGTACACTGACTGGTGTCTCTCAGTCCCTCTCTCTCTCAGGGAGATATCTGAACACTGACTGGTGTCTCTCAGTCCCCTCTCTCTCAGGGAGATATCCGTACACTGACTGGTGTCTCTCAGTCCCCTCTCTCTCTCCGGGAGATATCTGTACACTGACTGGTGTCTCTCAGTCCCCTCTCTCTCAGGGAGATATCTGTACACTGACTGGTGTCTCTCAGTCCCTCTCTCTCACTCAGGGAGATATCTGTACACTGACTGGTGTCTCTCAGTCACCTCTCTCTCAGGGAGATATCTGTACAAGGACTGGTGTCTCTCAGTCCCTCTCTCTCTCTCAGGGAGATATCTGTACACTGACTGGTGTCTCTCAGTCTCTCTCTCTCTCAGGGAGATATCTGTACACTGACTGGTGTCTCTCAGTCCCCTCTCTCTCTCAGGGAGATATCTGTACACTGACTGGTGTCTGTCAGTCCCCTCTCTCTCAGGGAGATATCTGAACACTGACTGGTGTCTCTCAGTCCCCTCTCTCTCTCTCAGGGAGATATCTGTACACTGACTGGTGTCTCTCTGTCTCTCTCTCTCTCAGGGAGATATCTGTACACTGACTGGTGTCTCTCAGTCCCCTCTCTCTCTCAGGGAGATATCTGTGCACTGACTGGTGTCTCTCAGTCCCTCTCTCTCTCAGGGAGATATCTGTACACTGACTGGTGTCTCTCAGTCCCCTCTCTCTCAGGGAGATATCTGTACACTGACTGGTGTCTCTCAGTCCCCTCTCTCTCTCAGGGAGATATCTGTACACTGACTGGTGTCTCTCAGTCCTCTCTCTCTCAGGGAGATATCTGTACACTGACTGGTGTCTCTCAGTCCCCTCTCTCTCTCAGGGAGATATCTGTACACTGACTGGTGTCTCTCAGTCCCTCTCTCTCAGGGAGATATCTGTACACTGACTGGTGTCTCTCAGTCCCCTCTCTCTCAGGGAGATATCTGTACACTGACTGGTGTCTCTCAGTCCCCTCTCTCTCTCAGGGAGATATCTGTACACTGACTGGTGTCTCTCAGTCCCCTCTCTCTCTCGGGGAGATATCTGTACACTGAATGGTGTCTCTCACTCCCCTCTCTCACAGGAAGATATCTGTACACTGACTGGTGTCTCTCAGTCCCCTCTCTCTCAGGGAGATATCTGTATGCTGAATGGTGTCTCTCAGTCCCCTCTCTCACAGGAAGATATCTGTACACTGACTGGTGTCTCTCAGTCCCCTCTCTCTCAGGGAGATATCTGTTCAGTGACTGGTGTCTCTCAGTCCCTCTCTCTCTCTCAGGGAGATATCTGTACACTGACTGGTGTCTCTCAGTCCCCTCTCTCTCAGGGAGATATCTGTACACTGACTGGTGTCTCTCAGTCCTCTCTCTCTCTCTCAGGGAGATATCTGTACACTGACTGGTGTCTGTCAGTCCCCTCTCTCTCAGGGAGATATCTGAACACTGACTGGTGTCTCTCAGTCCCCTCTCTCTCTCTCAGGGAGATATCTGTACACTGACTGGTGTCTCTAAATCTCTCTCTCTCTCAGGGAGATATCTGTACACTAACTGGCTTCTCTCAGTCCCCTCTCTCTCTCAGGGAGATATCTGTACACTGACTGGTGTCTCTCAGTCCGCTCTCTCTCAGGGAGATATCTGTACACTGACCGGTGTCTCTCAGTCCCTCTCTCTCTCAGGGAGATATCTGTACACTGACTGGTGTCTCTCAGTCCCCTCTCTCTCAGGGAGATATCTGTACACTGACTGGTGTCTCTCAGTCCCCTCTCTCTCTCAGGGAGATATCTGTACACTGACTGGTGTCTCTCAGTCCCCTCTCTCACAGGAAGATATCTGTACACTGACTGGTGTCTCTCAGTCCCCTCTCTCTCAGGGAGATATCTGTACACTGACTGGTGTCTCTCAGTCCCTCTCTCTCAGGGAGATATCTGAACACTGACTGGTGTCTCTCAGTCCCCTCTCTCTCTCTCAGGGAGATATCTGTACACTGACTGGTGTCTCTCTGTCCCCTCTCTCTCTCTCAGGGAGATATCTGTACACTGACTGGTGTCTCTCTGTCTCTCTCTCTCTCAGGGAGATATCTGTACACTGACTGGTGTCTCTCAGTCCCCTCTCTCTCTCAGGGAGATATCTGTACACTGACTGGTGTCTCTCAGTCCGCTCTCTCTCAGGGAGATATCTGTACACTGACCGGTGTCTCTCAGTCCCTCTCTCTCTCAGGGAGATATCTGTACACTGACTGGTGTCTCTCAGTCCCCTCTCTCTCTCAGGGAGATATCTGTACACTGACTGGTGTCTCTCAGTCGCCTCTCTCACAGGAAGATATCTGTACACTGACTGGTGTCTCTCAGTCCCCTCTCTCTCAGGGAGATATCTGTACACTGACTGGTGTCTCTCAGTCCCTCTCTCTCAGGGAGATATCTGTACACTGACTGTTGTCTCTCAGCCCTCTCTCTCAGGGAGATATCTGTACACTGACTGGTGTCTCTCAGTCCGCTCTCTCTCAGGGAGATATCTGTACACTGACTGGTGTCTCTCAGTCCCTCTCTCTCTCAGGGAGATATCTGTACACTGACTGGTGTCTCTCAGTCACTCTCTCTCAGGGAGATATCTGAACACTGACTGGTGTCTCTCAGTCCCCTCTCTCTCTCTCAGGGAGATATCTGTACACTGACTGGTGTCTCTCTGTCTCTCTCTCTCTCAGGGAGATATCTGTACACTGACTGGTGTCTCTCAGTCCCCTCTCTCTCTCAGGGAGATATCTGTACACTGACTGGTGTCTCTCAGTCCGCTCTCTCTCAGGGAGATATCTGTACACTGACCGCAGTCTCTCAGTCCCTCTCTCTCTCAGGGAGATATCTGTACACTGACTGGTGTCTCTCAGTCCCCTCTCTCTCAGGGAGATATCTGTACACTGACTGGTGTCTCTCAGTCCCCTCTCTCTCAGGGTGATATCTGTACACTGACTGGTGTCTCTCAGTCCCTCTCTCTCAGGGAGATATCTGTACACTGACTGGTGTCTCTCAGCCCTCTCTCTCAGGGAGATATCTGTACACTGACTGGTGTCTCTCAGTCCGCTCTCTCTCAGGGAGATATCTGTACACTGACTGGTGTCTCTCAGTCCCTCTCTCTCTCTCAGGGAGATATCTGTACACTGACTGGTGTCTCTCAGTCCCTCTCTCTCTCTCAGGGAGATATCTGTACACTGACTGGTGTCTCTCAGTCCCTCTCTCTCTCTCAGGGAGATATCTGTACACTGACTGGTGTCTCTCAGTCCCTCTCTCTCTCTCAGGGACATATCTGTACACTGACTTGTGTCTCTCAGTCCCTCTCTCTCTCAGGGAGATATCTGTACACTGACTGGTGTCTCTCAGTCCCCTCTCTCTCTCAGGGAGATATCTGTACACTGACTGGTGTCTCTCAGTCCCCTCTCTCTCTCAGGGATATATCTGTACACTGACTGGTGTCTCTCAGTCTCTCTCTCTCAGGGAGATATCTGTACACTGACTGGTGTCTCTCAGTCCCTCTCTCTCTCAGGGAAATATCTGTACACTGACTGGTGTCTCTCAGTCTCTCTCTCTCAGGGAGATATCTGTACACTGACTGGTGTCTCTCAGTCCCCTCTCTCTCTCAGGGAGATATCTGTACACTGACTGGTGTCTCTCAGTCTCTCTCTCTCAGGGAGATATCTGTACACTGACTGGTTTCTCTCAGTCCCCTCTCTCTCTCAGGGAGATATCTGTACACTGACTGGTGTCTCTCAGTCTCTCTCTCTCAGGGAGATATCTGTACACTGACTGGTGTCACTCAGTCCCCTCTCTCTCTCAGGGAGTATCTGTACACTGACTGGTGTCTCTCAGTCCCTCTCTCTCAGGGAGATATCTGTACACTGACTGGTGTCTCTCAGTCCCTCTCTCTCAGTGAGATATCTGTACACTGACTGGTGTCTCTCAGTCCCTCTCTCTCAGGGAGATATCTGTACACTGACTGGTGTCTCTCAGTCCCTCTCTCTCTCAGGGAGATATCTGTACACTGACTGGTGTCTCTCAGTCCCTCTGTCTCAGGGAGATATCTGTACACTGACTGGTGTCTCTCAGTCCCTCTCTCTCAGTGAGATATCTGTACACTGACTGGTGTCTCTCAGTCCCTCTCTCTCAGTGAGATATCTGTACACTGACTGGTGTCTCTCAGTCCCTCTCTCTCTCAGGGAGATATCTGTACACTGACTGGTGTCTCTCATTCCCTCTCTCTCTCAGGGAGATATCTGTACACTGACTGGTGTCTCTCAGTCCCTCTCTCTCTCAGCGAGATATCTGTACACTGACTGGTGTCTCTCAGTCCCCTCTCTCTCAGGGAGATATCTGTACACTGACTGGTGTCTCTCAGTCCCTCACTCTCAGGGAGATATCTGTACACTGACTGGTGTCTCTCAGTCCCCTCTCTCTCAGGGAGATATCTGTACACTGACTGGTGTCTCTCAGTCTCTCTCTCTCAGGGAGATATCTGTACACTGACTGGTGTCTCTCTGTCCCCTCTCTCTCTCAGGGAGATATCTGTACACTGACTGGTGTCTCTCAGTCCCTCTCTCTCATGGAGATATCTGTACACTGACTGGTGTCTCTCAGTCCCTCTCTCTCAGGGAGATATCTGTACACTGACTGGTGTCTCTCAGTCTCTCTCTCTCAGTGAGATATCTGTACACTGACTGGTGTATCTCAGTCCCTCTCTCTCAGGGTGATATCTGTACACTGACTGGTGTCTCTCAGTCCCTCTCTCTCTCAGGGAGATATCTGTACACTGACTGGTGTCTCTCAGTCCCTCTGTCTCAGGGAGATATCTGTACACTGACTGGTGTCTCTCAGTCCCTCTCTCTCTCTCAGTGAGATATCTGTACACTGACTGGTGTCTCTCAGTCCCTCTCTCTCAGTGAGATATCTGTACACTGACTGGTGTCTCTCAGTCCCTCTCTCTCTCAGGGAGATATCTGTACACTGACTGGTGTCTCTCAGTCCCTCTCTCTCTCAGGGAGATATCTGTACACTGACTGGTGTCTCTCATTCCCTCTCTCTCTCAGGGAGATATCTGTACACTGACTGGTGTCTCTCAGTCCCTCTCTCTCTCAGGGAGATATCTGTACACTGACTGGTGTCTCTCAGTCCCCTCTCTCTCAGGGAGATATCTGTACACTGACTGGTGTCTCTCAGTCCCCTCTCTCTCTCAGGGAGATATCTTTACACTGACTGGTGTCTCTCATTCCCTCTCTCTCTCAGGGATATATCTGTACACTGACTGGTGTCTCTCAGTCCCTCTCTCTCTCAGCGAGATATCTGTACACTGACTGGTGTCTCTCGGTCCCTCTCTCTCAGGGAGATATCTTTACACTGACTGGTGTCTCTCAGTCCCTCTCTCTCAGGGAGATATCTGTACACTGACTGGTGTCTCTCAGCCCCTCTCTCTCAGGGAGATATCTGTACACTGACTTGTGTCTCTCAGTCCCCTCTCTCTCAGGGAGATATCTGTACACTGACTGGTGTCTCTCAGTCCCTCTCTCTCAGGGAGATATCTGTACACTGACTGGTGTCTCCCCGTCTCTCTCTCTCTCTCTCAGGGAGATATCTGTACACTGACTGGTGTCTCTCAGTCTCTCTCTCTCAGGGAGATATCTGTACACTGACTGGTGTCTCTCAGTCCCCTCTCTCTCAGGGAGATATCTGTACACTGACTGGTGTCTCTCAGTCCCCTCTCTCTCTCAGGGAGATATCTGTACACTGACTGGTGTCTCTCAGTCCCCTCTCTCTCAGGGAGATATCTGTACACTGACTGTTGTCTCTATGTCCCTCTCTCTCTCAGGGAGATATCTGTACACTGACTGGTGTCTCTCAGTCCCCTCTCTCTCTCAGGGAGATATCTGTACACTGACTGGTGTCTCTCAGTCTCCTCTCTCTCTCAGGGAGATATCTGTATACTGTCTGGTGTCTCTCAGTCTCTCTCTCTCTCAGGGAGATATCTGTACACTGACTGGTGTCTCTCAGTCTCTCTCTCTCTCAGGGAGATATCTGTACACTGACTGGTGTCTCTCAGTCCCTCTCTCTCTCAGGGAGATATCTGTACACTGACTGGTGTCTCTCAGTCCCCTCTCTCTCAGGGAGATATCTGTACACTGACTGGTGTCTCTCAGTCCCTCTCTCTCTCTCAGGGAGATATCTGTACACTGACTGGTGTCTCTCAGTCTCTCTCTCTCAGGGAGATATCTGTACACTGACTGGTGTCTCTCAGTCTCTCTCTCTCTCAGGGAGATATCTGTACACTGACTGGTGTCTCTCAGTCTCTCTCTCTCAGGGAGATATCTGTACACTGACTGGTGTCTCTCAGTCCCCTCTCTCTCAGGGAGATATCTGTACACTGACTGGTGTCTCTCAGTCCCCTCTCTCAGGGAGATATCTGTACACTGACTGGTGTCTCTCAGTCCCTCTCTCTCAGGGAGATATCTGTACACTGACTGGTGTCTCTCAGTCCCTCTCTCTCAGGGAGATATCTGTACACTGACTGGTGTCTCTCAGTCCCTCTGTCTCAGGGAGATATCTGTACACTGACTGGTGTCTCTCAGTCCCCTCTCTCTCTCAGGGAGATATCTGTACACTGACTGGTGTCTCTCAGTCCCCTCTCTCTCTCAGGGAGATATCTGTACACTGACTGGTGTCTCTCAGTCTCTCTCTCTCAGGGAGATATCTGTACACTGACTGGTGTCTCTCAGTCTCTCTCTCTCAGGGAGATATCTGTACACTGACTGGTGTGTCTCAGTCCCCTCTCTCTCAGGGAGATATCTGTACACTGACTGGTGTCTCTCAGTCCCTCTCTCTCTCAGGATTATGACTGATTCCTGGATTATATTTATGTTTTTAGATAGCCGGCTGGATCAGACGGCAGGTTTGGAGAGTGAAGATTTGCTGGAGATGGGGTTAGTAATTGTGTTTAAACCTTTAATGTGCTCGAAGTGAATGTGTTGACCCACCGCTCTCCCTCCCGCTCTCCCTCATTCTGTCCATCTTTGCCTTGCAGGGGTTCCAATAACTTACAGGCCAGGCTGAGACGAAGAAAATCGAAGATTCTACATTCCTGTGAGAACCAGCGTCTCTCTCTCTCTCTTCATCTCACACTCTCTCCATCCCCAACTGCATCTCTCTCCCTCTCTCTCTCTTCATCTCACACTCTCTCCATCCCCAACTCCATCTCTCTCCCTCTCTCTCTCTCTTCATCTCACACTCTCTCCATCCCCAACTCCATCTCTCTCCCTCTCTCTCTCTCTTCATCTCACACTCTCTCCATCCCCAACTCCATCTCTCTCCCTCTCTCTCTCTCTTCATCTCACACTCTCTCCATCCCCAACTCCATCTCTCTCCATCTCTCTCTCTTCATCTCACACTCTCTCCATCCGCCAACTCCATCTCTCTCCCTCTCTATCTTCATCTCACACTCTCTCCATCCCCAACTCCATCTCTCTCCCTCTCTCTCTTTCTATATCTCACACTCTCTCCATCCCCAACTCCATCTCTCTCCCTCTCTCTCTCTTCATCTCACACTCTCTCCATCCCCAACTCCATCTCTCTCTCTCTCTCTCTTCATCTCACACTCTCTCCATCCCCAACTCCCTCTCTCTCCCTCTCTCTCTTCATCTCACACTCTCTCCATCCCCAACTCCATCTCTCTCCCTCTCTCTCTCTTCATCTCACACTCTCTCCATCCCCAACTCCATCTCTCTCCCTCTCTCTCTCTTCATCTCACACTCTCTCCATCCCCAACTCCATCTCTCTCCCTCTCTCTCTCTTCATCTCACACTCTCTCCATCCCCAACTCCATCTCTCTCCCTCTCTCTCTCTTCATCTCACACTCTCTCCATCCCCAACTCCATCTCTCTCCCTCTCTCTCTCTTCATCTCACACTCTCTCCATCCCCAACTCCATCTCTCTCCCTCTCTCTCTCTTCATCTCACACTCTCTCCATCCCCAACTCCATCTCTCTCCCTCTCTCTCTCTTCATCTCACACTCTCTCCATCCCCAACTCCATCTCTCTCCCTCTCTCTCTTCATCTCACACTCTCTCCATCCCCAAATCCATCTCTCTCCCTCTCTCTCTTTCTTCATCTCACACTCTCTCCATCCCCAACTCCATCTCTCTCCCTCTGTCTCTCTTCATCTCACACTCTCTCCATCCCCAACTCCATCTCTCTCCCTCTGTCTCTCTTCATCTCACACTCTCTCCATCCCCAACTCCCTCTCTCTCCCTCTCTCTCTCTTCATCTCACACTCTCTCCATCCCCAACTCCATCTCTCTCCCTCTCTCTCTCTCTCTTCATTTCACACTCTCTCCATCCCCAACTCCATCTCTCTCCCTCTGTCTCTCTTCATCTCACACTCTCTCCATCCCCAACTCCCTCTCTCTCCCTCTCTCTCTTCATCTCACACTCTCTCCATCCCCAACTCCCTCTCTCTCCCTCTCTCTCTCTTCATCTCACACTCTCTCCATCCCCAACTCCATCTTTCTCCCTCTCTCTCTCTTCATCTCACACTCTCTCCATCCCCAACTCCATCTCTCTCCCTCTCTCTCTCTTCATCTCACACTCTCTCCATCCCCAACTCCATCTCTCTCCCTCTCTCTCTCTCTTCATCTCACACTCTCTCCATCCCCAACTCCATCTCTCTCTCTCTCTCTCTCTTCATCTCACACTCTCTCCATCCCCAACTCCATCTCTCTCCCTCTCTCTCTCTTCATCTCACACTCTCTCCATCCCCAACTGCATCTCTCTCCCTCTCTCTCTCTTCATCTCACACTCTCTCCATCCCCAACTCCATCTCTCTCCATCTCTCTCTCTCTTCATCTCACACTCTCTCCATCCCCAACTCCATCTCTCTCCATCTCTCTCTCTCTTCATCTCACACTCTCTCCATCCCCAACTCCATCTCTCTCCCTCTCTCTCTCTTCATCTCACACTCTCTCCATCCCCAACTCCATCTCTCTCCCTCTTTCTCTCTTCATCTCACACTCTCTCCATCCCCAACTCCATCTCTCTCCCTCTCTCTCTTTCTATATCTCACACTCTCTCCATCCCTGTCCCCATGTCACTCTCTCTCTCTCCATCCCCATCTCACTCCCTTTCTCTCCCTCTCCCCATCACCATCTCTCTCTCTCTCCCCACCAAGTCTCTCCACACTCTGTCTCTCCCCAGCCCAGTCTTTCCAAACCCCAGACTCTCCCCACCCTGTCTCTCCCCACCCAGTCTCTCCCCACCATTTCTCTCCCCACTCAGTCTCTCCCCACCCAGTCTAACCCCACCCCAGTCTAACCCCACCCCAGTCTCTCCCCACCCTGTCTCTCCCCACCCAGTCTCTCCCCACCATTTCTCTCCCCACTCAGTCTCTCCCCACCCAGTCTAACCCCACCCCAGTCTAACCCCACCCCAATCTCTCCCCACCCTATCTCTCCCCACCCAGTCTCTCCCCACCCTATCTCTCCCCACCCTGTCTCTCCTGACCCAGTCTCTCCCCACCCAGTCTCTCCCCACCCAGTCTCCCCCCACCCTGTCTCTCCCCACCCAGTCTCTCCCCACCCAGTCTAACCCCACCCAGTCTCTCCCCACCCAGTCTCTCTCCACCCTATCTCTCCCCACCCTGTCTCTCCCCAGCCATCTCTCTTCCCACCCTCTCTCTCCCCACCCAGTCTCTCCCCATCCTGTCTCTCCCCACCCACTCTCTCCCCACCCAGTCTCTCCCCACCCTGTCTCTCCCCATCCAGTCTCTCCCCACCCAATCTCTCCCCACATTGTCTCTCCCCACCCTCTCTCCCCACCCCAGTCTCTCCCCACCCTCTCTCTCTCCACCCAGTCTCTCCCCACCCTCTCTCTCTCCACCCAGTCTCTCCCCACCCTGTCTCTCCCCACCCTCTCTCCCTACCCTGTCTCTCCCCACCCTCTCTCCCCACCCAGTCTCTCCCCACCCACTCTCTCCCCGACCACTCTCTCCCCACCCCAGTCTCTCCCCACCCAGTCTCTCCCCACCCTGTCCCTCCCCACCCAATCTCTCCCCACCCATTCTCTCCCCACCCTCTCTCCCCACCCAGTCTCTCCCCACCCAGTCTCTCCCCACCCTCTCTCCCCACCCAGTCTCTCCCCACCCAGTCTCTCCCCACCCTGTCTCTCCCCACCCTCTCTCCCCACCCAGTCTCTCCCCACCCAGTCTCTCCCCACCCTCTCTCCCCACCCAGTCTCTCCCCACCCTGACTCTCCCCATCCAGTCTCTCCCCACCCAGTCTCTCCCCACCCTGTCTCTCCCCACCCTCTCTCCCCACCCAGTCTCTCCCCACCCAGTCTCTCCCCACCCTCTCTCCCCACCCAGTCTCTCCCCACCCTGACTCTCCCCATCCAGTCTCTCCCCACCAAGTCTCTCCCCACCCAGTTTCTCCCAACCCAGTCTCTCCCCACCCAGTCTCTCCCCAACTAGTCTCTCCCCACACTAGTCGCTTCGCACCCTCTCTCTCCCCACCCCAGTCTCTCCCCACCCAATCCCTCGCCACCCAGTCTCTCCCCAACCTGTCTCTCCCCACCCGGTCTCTCCCCACACAGTATCTCCCCACCCTGTCTCTCACTCACTATCTCTCCCGCCCCAGTCTCTCCCCACCCAATCCCTCGCCACCCAGTCTCTCCCCACCCAGTCTCTCCCCACCCTGTCTCTCCCCACCCTGTCTCTCCCCACCCGGTCTCTCCCCACCCAGTCTCTCCCCACCCTGTCTCTCCCCACCCAATCTCTCCCCACCCCAGTCTCTCCCCACCCAATCCCTCCCCACCCAATCTCTCCCCACCCTGTCTCTCCCCACCCTGTCTCACCCAACCCAATCTCTCCCCACCCTGTCTCTCCCTACCCTGTCTCTCCCCACCCAGTCTCCCCCCCACCCTGTCTCTCCCCACCCTGTCTCTCCCCACCCTGTCTCTCCACTCACTATCTCTCCCGACCCTGTCTCTCCCCACCCTGTCTCTCCCCACCCTATCTCTCCCCACCCTGACTCTCCCCAACCTGTCTCTCCCCACCCAGTCTCTCCCCACCCTGTCCCTCCCCACCCAGTCTCTCCCCACCCTGTCTCTCCCCACACAGTCTCTCCACACCCATTCTCTCCCCACCCAGTCTCTCCCCACCCAGTCTCTCCCCACCCTGTCTCTCCCCACCCTGACTCTCCCCAACCTGTCTCTCCCCACCCAGTCTCTCCCCACCCTGTCCCTCCCCACCCAGTCTCTCCCCACCCTGTCTCTCCCCACACAGTCTCTCCACACCCATTCTCTCCCCACCCAGTCTCTCCCCACCCAGTCTCTCCCCACCCTGTCTCTCCCCACCCATTCTCTCCCCACCCTGTCTCTCCCCACCCTGTCTCTCCCCACCCTGACTCTCCCCACCCCAGTGTCTCCCCACCCCAGTCTTTCCCCACCCTGTCTCTCCCCACCCTGTCTCTCCCCACCCTGTCTCTCCCCACCCTGTCTCTCCCCACCCAGTCTCTCCCCACCCCAGTGTCTCCCCACCCAGTCTCTCCCCACCCCAGTGTCTCCCCACCCCAGTGTCTCCCCACCCTGTCTCTCCCCACCCAGTGTCTCCCCACCCCAGTCTCTCCCCACCCAGTCTCTCCCCACCCTGTCTCTCCCCACCCAGTCTCTCCCCAACCTGTCTCTCCATTCCTCTCTCTCCCTCTTTGCCACTGTCTGTCCCATCTCTCTCTCCCTCTCTCTCTCCCTCCCGGTCTCTTTCCCCCATCTCTCTCTCTGTCTCTCACTTCCACTGTCTCTCCTGCTCTCTCTCTCTCTCTCTCGCTCTCTCTCTCACCCACTCTCTCTCCCTCTCTCTCTGTCTGCTTTGGATCTGGAACTTGCTGGACTCAGTTTCTCTCTCCCTGATTCTCCCACGCCTCTCTCCTCTATCAGGAGTACAGCCACATCACCCTGGATCTCTCTCCTGCTCTCTCTCCCGCTCTCTCTCCTGCTCTCTCCCTCTCTGTGATTAGGATCTGGAACCTGCTGGACTCAGTCTCTCTCTCCCTGATTCTCCCACAGCCTCCCTCCTCTATCAGGAGTACAGCCACGTCACCCTGGATCTCTCTCTCTGTCTCTCCCGCTCTCTCTCCTGCTCTCTCCCTCTCTGTGATTTGGATCTGGAACCTGCTGGACTCAGTCTCTCTCTCCCTGATTCTCCCACAGCCTCCCTCCTCTATCAGGAGTACAGCCACGTCACCCTGGATCTCTCTCTCTGTCTCTCCCGCTCTCTCTCCTGCTCTCTCCCTCTCTGTGATTTGGATCTGGAACCTGCTGGACTCAGTCTCTCTCTCCCTGATTCTCCCACAGCCTCTCTCCTCTATCTGGAGTACGGCCATGTCACCCTGGATCTCTCTCTCTCTCTCTCCCGCTCTCTCTCCCGTTCTCTCTCCTGCTCTCTCCCTCTCTGTGATTTGGATCTGGAACCTCCTGGACTCAGTTTCTCTCTCCCTGATTCTCCCACAGCCTCTCTCTCTATCAGGAGTACAGCCATGTCACCCTGGTTCTCTCTCTCTCTCCCGCTCTCTCTCCAGCTCTCTCTCTCTCCCGCTCTCCCCCCCACCCCCCGTCTCTGATTTGGATCTGGAACCTGCTGGACTCAGTCTCTCTCTCCCTGATTCTCCCACAGCCTCCCTCCTCTATCTGGAGTACGGCCATGTCACCCTGGATCTCTCTCTCTCTCTCCCGCTCTTTCTCCTGCTCTCTCTCTCCTGCTCTCTCCGTCTCTCTCTCTCTCTCTCTCCCTCTCTCTGATTTAGATCTGGAACCTCCTGGACTCAGTTTCTCTCTCCCTGATTCTCCCACGCGTCTCTCCTCTACCAGGAGTACAGCCGTGTCACCCCGGATCTCTCTCTCTGTCTCTCCCGCTCTCTCTCCCTCTCTCTCTGTCTGCTTTGGATCTGGAACCTGCTGGACTCAGTCTCTCTCTCCCTGATTCTCCCACAGCCTCTCTCCTCTATCAGGAGTACAGCCACGTCACCCTGGATCTCTCTCTCTCTCTCCCGCTCTCTCTCCCGTTCTCTCTCCTGCTCTCTCCCTCTCTGTGATTTGGATCTGGAACCTGCTGGACTCAGTCTCTCTCTCCCTGATTCTCCCACAGCCTCTCTCCTCTATCAGGAGTACAGCCACGT